>VWYI01040032.1:0-106632 GCA_013399455.1 Anthoscopus minutus | reverse complement strand
AGGAAGGAAGGAAGCTGCAATCCTGCTTTGTGGGTGCTAGGGATGCTCGCATTTCTCCAGTCCTGCTATGGATGTGAGGTTTTATGTGCCCTCTTCATCCCACTTTCACCAAGGCCACTTTCCTGGCCCAAATGTGCTCTACCAGGAATGAGGAGAAGTCAAGCAAGGAGGACAGCCTGAAGTTTATGGCCATTGTTTATGTCAATAATGTATTGATTGCAATTTTGTGGGCTAAAAGCTTGACCTTTTAAAGGGCAATTGGCGCCTGTGAGATTTGATTTAGGAGAAAGAAAATAATTTAAATTTAATTTTTACTTTGTGTTTCAGTTAAGAGAAACTTACAAGACTGGTTTTTTTCTCAGGGGGGAAGGTGAGGGTTTTTTCCTGGAGCCACCATAAAGAGTTTCATTTCAGGGTGAGAAAACTCACCATAAAGAGACATGGACAGGACACAAGGAACTCAGCAGAACATACATTCCGAAGTTCAGTCCAGAAAATATAAAGACACTGAATATCCTACATCAAGGAATGATGTGTTTCCTCCCTCTAGGAACAGCCTGACCAATAAACCAACACACAAGACTGTTTTAGGAAAAACCCCACATTTTTAGATCTTCAAGCACCTGTTTTGTAAAAGGCCTTGGATCTCCAGACATGGTTTTGCCTGAGTGGTTTATTCCCACTATTCTCAAGCTGATACAGTCCTTAACCAGGACAGATAGCTCTGGTGGGACTGAGCACCCCTGATCCCCTGCAGCCCAAGCCCCACATTCAGGAGGATTTATGGAGGGGAGGCAATGCAGACTGGATGCAGGAGCTACGCTGGGAGAGGGGATGGACCCTGACAACGGCTCTAGGGACAAAAATAGAAGCAGCAGCCAGAGAACAGCTGTTCCTAGTTTAAACTGCCAGTTTTTAATAAGCTGTTTAGCTCTTTGAAAAGCGTTTTTTTGTCGTTTCATAAATAGGAGGAGGGGCAGGGTAGCATCATTGGGACGTCACCTACTTTGTCACTGCTCCTCTCCGGATCTTCAATTTTCCCTAGGTGCCATCACATTCAGGGCTTTCAGCAGCACAAAGTGACTGCAAGGAAGACTGAAGTCTGCCATTTAGTTTGCCAAGACATCTGGCAAAAACATTATGTACAGCTGAACGTTTCATCACGTCTGCCAAGACATATTCGTTTTGGATTAATTTTAAGACAGTTTTTAAAATGATGATGAAGGATTATGCCGTGTGCTTCAGCAGCATTTAAAAAAAAATCATCTCTCCCCTTTGAATCTCCCGTTCAAATTGTCCCAGTTTGGCAGCTCCATGGCATATTGGATTTGTGATCTGGAGGGATTCCCCAATAGTGACATTTTCATTTATCTGAGTACGTGTAAGTGCTGTCACAGTCCATGGGTGGTAGCAGAGCCTCCAACACCAAACACGACTCCTTGGAGTAATTCATTTGCAGGCAGGCAGCACAGCCCTAACATCCGAAATGCATCCACCCAGCAATAACCCAGCACTGATGATTGAATGATTACGAGCTGTAATCTCAGCTGGAACCTCGCAGTTCGGGGTTAACTGCCCTCAAAATGCAAAGCATTTCCACAGCGCTGTTACTCCAGAGACATCCCCGGTATTCCCAGTGAAGGGATGCCAAAATCTGCAGTCAGAGCCTTGCAAAGGAGGGATGTAGCTCATGGGTTGCTGCTTTTCAGTAAGCCCATGCACCTCGGCAGGCATTTCCATGGCCCTGTCAATTTCTCTGGGCACCCTGTGCCAGGGCCTCCCCACCCTCCCAGCCAGCAATTCCTTCCCAAGATCCCATCTGGCCCTGCCCTCTGCCACTGGGAAGCCATTGTCTGTGTCCTGTCCCTCCATGGCCTGTCCCCAGTCCCTGTGCAGCTCTCCTGGAGCCCCTGCAGGCCCTGCCAGGGGCTCTGAGCTCTCCCTGGAGCCTTCTCTTGTGCAGCTGAGCAGCCCCAGCTGTCCCAGGCTGGCTCCAGAGCAGAGGGGCTCCAGCCCTGGGATCTTTGAAGTCCCTTCCAACACAAATCCTCTATATACTTTGAACTATCATCTCCACTGCCCACAGCACCTCCCTGCCCCGCTCCTAGTGAGCCGCTGTTCCCAAAGTCACAGCAGGAAGTACAGGTCTGCTGCTGGGGTCAATGGAGGTTGCAAGAGCTGCCCTTTCTGTCTGTGAAATACCATTATCTTCAGCTGGCAGAGCTGTTATCAGGCAATGAGCACTGCTGGTGATATGTGCTGATGCCTCATGCAGAAGGATGGCCTGGGGCACTACCCTGGTGATGTCACAGCAGCTCCGGGATGTCCTGCCAACAAGCTCCTTCCCTGAAAGTGAAAAGAGCAGGGAAACTCCCAGCCTTTCGACTCCTTCCCTGAACCCTTCACACATATCTGAGTGTGATGATTGACCTGTGCAAAGGCACCACCGATGAGTAACTCTTAAGAGTTTAAAAGTCATCCTTCTGGCCAAGCCCGGAACATTTTCCAGCCCCATCCACAACCAACCTTGTGGCATCCAGGCCATCCCGGCCTGACAGGTCATTCTTTAGGGACACTTTCACCCTACAGAGAGCTCACAGACACCACGGCTTGTGCCTGGACGTGTCCAGAGCTGAGCCTTCAGAATCCAGGGGCTCAGGACGAGGCTCTTGTGTCTCCTCTCAGCTATGCAGCTGTTACCTTAAACATTGCTAGTTGTCAGCAATAACAAACAATAAATATGGTAATAGTGACTCCCTCAAATCCCCAAATTAATAATGAATCAAACAAAAAAGCAGCTGCAATGCTGGATTTTACAGTTTTGCCAGTACCAATGGTACAATCTTTTAGATAAGGTGGCCAAAGGGGGAATGGGTAGAAATGGGAAAGGACTGGCAGGGGTCAGGTGATTCTAGGCAGTGCAATCATGTAGAAAAGTCCTGCTCTTCCACCACAGAAGGTGGAGTTTTTGCAGACCAAACCAAATCAATTGCAAGAGAGCCTGGGGCTGACTAAATGTGAGATTTGACCTTTACTTGGCTGAATTAGACAACATACACAATGATAAAACCAGTAGAAAAGATTGTACAAAATCTTTAGAGGTTCCAAAGAAGGGAGGGGAGTTGTTTGCTTCTTCCTTTCCTGTTTAACTGGTAGATCAACAATCTAGTGGCACGTACAAAACAGCTTGCTTTTTCTTTCCCTGTAACTTGCCAATTGTCTTTGGTTTCAGGCTATTAGGGTCAAGAAATGCCAGAAATCTGGCAGGTTTTTGGACTGCTTTTGCCAAAGTGAATGATGCCCAATGCATTTATCTCTTCCAACATCCCCCCATGTCACTTTCAGAGCAAGAGCAGAGTTTCACTCTGTTGCCTGAGGGAGGAGGATTTCTGCCTCACCAGGGACACGTGCATGAGGCTCCACAACTCTCACTTTGCCAACAACTTGCACAGCAGATGGGTTTCCTACCTGTTTGGTCTTCTGGAAGGGATGGTCCCCTGAGAGCAGACCTGCCTTCTCCCCAGCAATGGGGTTCTCTGAAGCAATGGATTTCTGTCTCAAGCAGCTCAGGTAGCCCAGGCTGCTGATCACCAGTGATCAGCACACAGAGCAAGAATATTATAACAGAATCTCAGAATGGTATGGGCTGGAAGGAACTGTAAAGCCCATCCTGCTGCCCCGGACAGGGACACCTTCCACTGTCCCAGGCTGCTCCAAGCCCCATCCAGCCTGGCCTTGGGCACTGCCAGGGATCCAGAGGCAGCCACAGCTGCTCTGGGCACCCTGTGCCAGGGCCTCCCCACCCTCAGAGCCAGGAATTCCTTACCAAGATCCCATCTGGCCCTGCCCTCTGCCACTGGGAAGCCATTGCCTGTGTCCTGTCCATCCAGGCCCCTTTCCAAAGCCTCTCTTCCCAACTCTCCTGTCAGAACCTTCAGGTGCTGGAAGGGCACAGTTGGGCCACCCCAAATATAAGCACGGTCAAGAGAAGGTCCTAGTGCAACATTCATCTCACACCCCAAAACCAGAGACACCATCAACTGAAATGGACAGGAAAGAGAGGCGGAGGGTGCAGGAACACATCAGGTCTGGTCTTGTGTGGACAACCCCGTCCCTCCTCTGCTTCCCCCCATGACTGCACATTCCCAGGGCCCCACCAGGCCATGGCCACTGCAACCATTAAAGCTGAGCTGGCAAGAGGTGATACTCCATGTGACACTGAAGCATGACGTTGTTTTAGTTTAGGATAAATTTGAGACGAAATTTTTAAATGGGATTTTTCTAGGGAAAAAAAAAATTAAGCTGGTTTTTTTTCAACTGGTTCGGGAAAAAAGATTTTTTTGAAGGAAAGTGGAAAAAATTATTTATTTAACAAGTAAAATATTTACAAGCATGAAAATGGAATAATATTAAACAATGAAACTTCTTGTTGTTTAAAGAGATGGCAAATTTAGAAAAGTCTTTGCTGTGAGGTGCAGCTCGGCTCACTCAGTTTTTTATCAATTTTTCTGGTGCTGGAGAGTGCCAAGGCCCAGGCCCCGGTGGGCCACAGGCATGAGCTCCTGGGGTGTTCTGGGTTTTTAGTTTAGAGCAGGATTGAACAAACTCAAGGAAAAAAAAAGGAAAACTACAGTTAGATAATTTTTTTGTCTTAGCTATCTAAAAACTAACTAAAAGCAAAGGAGAGCTCTGTCCCGCTGTCTGTCCGTGCTGCAGACAACACAGTCTGGAGAGATCTGTGGGGGAGTGAGAGCTGTTTCTGAAAACAAACTGCGGCTCCTTCTTTCTCCTCTTCGCTCTCAGAACCAGTCTTAAAGGTTCTTAAAAGGTTTAAAGCAGAACTTAATATGTAACATAAACAGAACACATGACTGGGGATACAAGTATCATAAAGTCACTCCAGGACAGACGTGTTACTTCTTTTAACAGACACTGACTTGGACACTGATTTACTTTATATAATAAATAAAATCACATTCTTCTGAAATGCATGTCATTGCAATTCATTGCATGTCATGGAGGACATTATAAAACCTCAGTCAGGTTGGGCCTGATGACCACGCCAAGACTCGTGACACAAAACACACCACCCTGTATTTACTGTTTTATCTTTTTTATTTTTGTAATTATGCATAATAAATCTTTCACACAAAGAAATGAAAAGGATCCTCAAGGTGAAGGAAAAACAGAGTATTTGTGACCGTAGCAGACTGCAGATGTCAGGATACTGCCAGGCCCACGTCACACTCCAGCTCTTGGGAGAGCCAGTAGGGCCAGCATGGATTTCTGCCTAAATCTTGTTCTGGCTCTGCTGTTTTGGCTTTAGGTGGTAACTCCAGCTGTTCCAAACCAGCTGGGACCCGGGAGCAAGGCATTTCATGAAACACACAAGGAAATTACACCATCAGAACAAACCCACTGCACCTCGGTGTCACCACAACGGGAGGACAGTGAGAGAGAATTTTCTGTGTGACACCGATGTTGGTTCAGCAGCTGTTTGACCTATTCTATCAGATTGCTGCTTTATGTGCTCCTCTCTTGTAAAAAGCCCTTTCACAAATCAGGTTTTCTGCAGTCTGACACCTGGCTCAGCAGTGTCTGCCCTGGTGGGGGCTCTCTGGTTCTGCTCACCCCGGGGTGTTTAAAACAGATGAACACTGAGCCAGCCCAGCAGCTTTAGAATCCATGGTTTAAAAGTGCATCTTCAGACTGACCTTTCCAAATCTGGGCAGCCCTGTTGAATCACAAACACTCTTAGTCTTTTAATAAAGACAAAATTACAAATCACTACAGTAACCAAGAACAGTTATCCCCTTTTGACGTTTGCTCAAAGACCAAAACGAAACAGAATAAATCCAAAACACAGATCAACTTATGCGCAGCTCAGTCATGGTTCATTCACTTCTCCTATTTGCCTAAGAAAACACTGCATCTCCAGTCTTACCACTGTATTTTCTCAAAAGCTTCTGCCATTTCAAAGTTCTAAATGCTCATGGGCTGTATATATCCCTTTGCAGCTACATTTAAATAAATTTGGAAAGCTTTTTTTTTTTTTTTAATATGCCAGAATTTCCATTTGTGTAGGACTCAAATGGACTTCTGTCTCTAAATAAGCAGATAAAAGGAAAGTACAATCTTAGCACATCCTTCAGAGGGACGAAACGGTGCAAGAAATTCTATTTAAAGCTATTCAAAGGACTTTCTGAAAGCAAATGCACTCGATTCCTCAGATCAACAAACAGAACATGCTGGAGCAGGCAGTGAGTACAGAGGGTTGCCACGCATCTTCAGGAACTAATTCCTCAAATTTGAAGTTTTGGCATGCAATGCACTGGTGACAGTCCCCCACACAGCAGCATGTGGGACAAGGAGAGTAGGTGCATGTGTGTGCAACAGGCATCCCCAAAATATGATCCCCACTTTGAAAAATGAGATTTCTTTCAAAATCACACCACTTCTTTTGCTTTTCCCACTGCTGAAACAGGTATATCAGGAAAGGGCACTTGAAAACAACAAAAAAAGAGAGTAGTATTCTACATTCAGATAAATTTATATTTCTGCCATAAAACTTTAAAAGCCAACAGGAGGTTTCAACACAGAGCTTTGTCAAGGATCCCCAAAACATACTGTCACCATTACGCACAGGTTTACAGGACACTGGTCTATATTACAATCTTGTAATTACTTTCTTTGGACTTTTTTTCCTCCTCTTTCCTTACAACGTTCAATTTCCAGGAACAATTTTGCACAGGAGCACAGAAAAACAAGTCTGTAAGGGACCTGACTCCGAAAGTAGGTGCTTCTTGCCCTTTGGAGGGTATTTGACAGTCAAACAACAACAACAGAAGACTTGCTATTGAAAATCCTCCCACAAACATCTAAATCAAGTGTTTTGAATCTGCCTGGGAGCTAACCTGATTAAGATGCTGCTTGCTTAGTTCCCTCGGATGACAGCGTAGACAGCAGTTTAAGGGCTGCAGCCTTGACAGTGCCACGGAAACGAAGGGCTGTGAGTGAAAACATGGGATTAGGTAACGAGCAACCCATGGCAGCATCCAAGAGACCACAAAAAGCTTGAACCAAGGAAGCTGCCCACTTGAAAGAGCCAAAAATACAAACACTGCTTCCAAATCAAAGCCTGCAATCTCATTTAGCCCATTTAGTTAAAAGGACAATCAGGTTTGTGGTTGGTAGTAACATCATACCCCATGTGTAAGGCCTCATTTTCATCAAACAAGCTCTAGGTTATGGACTATAAACACAAGGTTGCCTACAAGCCATCAGTGCCCCACACCAGTCTGTCCCAGCGTGAGGCTGGACACTGGCTCTGGGGTTGGAGGGGGCAGTTGGAGGGGGTCAGGTTGGAAGGGGTGCAGAGGCTGGATTCCTGTAGGGGCTGGCCTGGCCGAGGTGCCCCTCAGCCCGAGTCCATGGTGAAGAGCTGGATGTCACGGGGGTTCCAGTACAGGGCCACAGCAGAGTTGTACACCAGGGACCACACGTAGGGGATGAAGAACTCCTCAGGCTGCTCCTCCTCCACATACTTGAACTTCAGCTCAGGGAACTTCTGCAACAAGAAGTCAGAGTTCAGTGAGGGAAGGTTTGCATGTCAGCTTGCAAACACACAGCCCACATAAACACTGAAGAAAGAGGTTTGGTGAAAAAAATAATGGAATGAACTAAACCATTAGAACCCAAGGAAAATATTTATAGGATAAAGAAATTATTTATAATTTCTTCTTTGAATCAGATGCTACATTAGCATATTGTATTCAAGCCTTTTACTGTTGGTCACAATCCATTTACCTGTTAACAGACTAAACACGTGAATCCTTTACAAAACAAAAAGGTCTTAAAGAAAACTCATTTTTAGCAGCCACTCAAAAAACTCATTTTTAGCAGCCGCTTGCTTGTGCATGCACAGACCTATTTATTGCATTTTCCTTAAAAAACATTTTGCAATTAATTGTACTTGGGTCCTTAGCAGGAGTATCCTCTGAAAAGGCTGAAAGAATAAACAGAGTTTGTGATATCATGGGATCACAGAATATCCCAAGTCAGAAGGGACCCACCAGGATCATCCAGTGCAGCCCCTGTCCCTGCCCAGAGCCCCCAGCAATCCCCCCTGGGCACCCCTGGCAGCGCTGTCCAGGCTCTCCTGGAGCTCTGGCAGCCTCGGGGCCGTGCCCATTCCCTGGGGAGCCTGGGCAGTGCCAGCACCTCTGGGGGAAGAGCCTTTCCTGATATCCCAACCAAACCTCCCTGGTACAGCTCCAGCCGTTCCCTAGGTCCTGTCCCCAGTCAATAGAGAGAAGAAACAGACATGCTGCAACCTTAAGTTCTCATTTTTCTATTTTTTCCCACCCAAAGCATTGCACACTGCAAACCCACCAGATTCAGTCTTGGTAAGCGTGTGTTTTGGAAAGAGCTGAGTCTGCTTTTGTACTGTGCTCTTCATTTTATCCACTTCTAAATGTTGCTTGTGTCTGAGCTTGGCAGAGTCTCAGGCAAAAGCCACATTACAATGATCACTGGGGTAAGATAAAACATGACCCATTTTATTATTTATAAGGCTGTGGCTAAGACTAAGAATAAACTCTACCGTGTGACACGATCAGAACAAGCACAGCAATGGCTAAGGAGCCTCTTTGCCCATTAATAATGAAGGGATTCCCTATCCTAGTTCTTGAGCTCAGTGTCCTGTTTCCTTGTCTTAAGGGTACAGGAATTCTGGCTGGATCAGTCTCCTTTGAGGGGGCATTTCTTGGACACTTGGTTTTCAGGGTTAGGTATTTAACTTCTATGCTCCCATGTTATTTGTCTTCTTGGAGTAAGAAAACATGGAAACTTGCAGAAAAGTTGTTGAAAACATGGATGTGGCACCTAGGGACATGGGGTAGTGGTGGCCTTGGTAATGCTGGGAGAATAGCTGGGTTCCAAGATCTTGGAGTCCTTTTCCAACCTAAAGGTTGCTGCACTACCTCTGTTCAAGGAACTGATGCAACTAAAAGGAAAGGTTGCTAAAGGCTCTTCTGCATCTAACTCCCATTGAGTTCAAAGCTCAGAATCTCAAAGGTACATCAGCAAGTTTAATTTCCTGTGTCAGACATGCATTGTGGTAGAAAACTATCCCTCAGCCATTTTGTGCATCTAAACCACTTTCTACAACCTCTACCACCTCTCTTCTCCAAGTCTGTTTTGACCAGCCTGTTTAATCTTCTGCATCACTTTGGTTTTCTCACTCTCACACTACAACCATAGTCTCTCCCACCTTTCACTTCCAATCTCCCACCCTACTGCCATGCCAACTCCCTTCCACTGCATCGTTATCCTCTCTCTTAAGCATACTTTTCTCTTTTATACTCACACAACCTTTCTTTTCTCGCCGGCCTTGTGAGATCCTCCTTTTCATTGACATTTTCTATCCCTTCCCAACTTGGCTCCAAGTTCTCAAGCTATCCCTGTCCTCCCCCTCTGCCACCCCCAAACAAGCCCTCATGTATATTTTCATTAGTATTTATTTTTTTAAAAAAACCGTGACATTCTACTCTGCTAATCCTCAATGTAATCTTCCCCACTTCCTTCCAAAACTTCCTGGCTTGTGGTCAATGTAGACAGGAGCACGTTCTGTGCAGCACTGCATCAGCAGAATGAATGGTTCAACCTCATGGTTACACCATGGCAACACTTCCAGCCAAAGGAAAGTCTTTCACAGCTGCCACTTGTCACCCCAGGGGTGGCTGCACACCAGGGATGCAGCCTATGTTAGCCCTTCTGGGAGGGAAGTGGGGGGAAAGTGATTCAAGATGCTAATTTGAGTTGAATTAAACACAGACAACCTTTTTTCTTTTTTTTTTTTTTTTTTTTAACCTTTAGGTCATGGATGTAGTTACTGGATTTACAAACATTCATGGCAGTAGCCTGGGACCATTCTTGGGCTCTCATGCAGCTTAACAAACATCTTCAGCTTTAAAACAGTAGGCAAAATTACATCAGAAATTCCAACGGCTGCATCTGAGATGCTCAGTCTTACTATCCCATTATCTAGCTGGAAGGACAGTATAAAATGGCTCAGGTAGCATTCATATTTTCAGGCAATAAGCCATGCATTGGTTTTATTATTCAGCCTCTCTTCAGGCTGATCAATGTTGCCTTTTATTGCTATCATACTGTAGCAATTTAATAATCAATTTCAGATTGAAGGCTGTAACTCACTGCAGTCAGCTTGGACTCTCTGACACTCAACATGTGCTTTGAACAGCCTGCAGGGGTATCTTGGAAATGTAGATAAGGAGAATGAGATTTTTAAGGAGAGCAGTAATCCACATTGCCACTACATATACACAATTTTGATTGAGTCTATATAAAAAGAATGTAGGTAATGGCAGAAGCAATGGATTTTTGATGGTCCACCTGAACAGCAGGCTCAGGACAGCTCAATGCATTGCTGATGAGACATAAAAAATTAGAATTCCAGGCCAGGAATTCAAACCCACATTCTTTAGATAACTGGAATGACCCACAGCTGTGTGCTGGCCATGTTTTCTCATTCATTTAAAATGAGAAATCCTAGAGGCCCAGCATGGAGAGAACTGCACCAGCATCTTTGGGGTGTGGATGCAGCACTTGAGAATATGGTTTAGTAGTGAGCACAGTGCTGCTGAGTTAATGTTTGAACTCGATGATCTTAAAGGGCTTTTCCAACCTCAGTGATTTTATGAGGTAACTTGCAAGATTAACCATGGCAGCCATTCACTGTTGAGTTAAAAAAACTACTCACGCTGCTTCATTAACAGGGTGTTCACTGGAAACAGAATTTGCTAACAAACAAAATCATCAGAAGTTTCTTCTTTATGAGAGTGACTTTATAACTATTTGTAACAGCAGGATTTGAACACCACGTAAAAAAGCTTGATTGGTGCCAAAAAGCTTTAAGATTTTCAAAAAGCTTTTCAAGATTTTCAGGTGACACTCCCAGGAATGTCTAAATTCAAATTTGCCATTTGTCTCCTCTATGCTTCAAATGAGTGATCAGGGGTCCTGGGCCCTGGCTGTGTGCTGCAGAGGAGGTGACACTGAAAAGCAACCAGGCCACATGGGTCTCAGGGCATTCTCAGCAATAACCCAGCCAGCACTGGTGTGGGCTTTATCACGGTTAACAAAATTCCCAAAATGGCATGTCAAACCTGCAATGCAGAAATCTATTTTCTTCTGCCTTGCTGCTGTTGTGCCCAGCTTACTCCTGCAAAGACACTGGTACCTTAGCTGGTCACACTGCAATGAACCTGATTTTTAGCACCACTTAAAAAGAGAGACCATGCTAAAGCATCTTAAATCACTGGCTTAAAGACAGAGGAAAAGACTTGCACAGGATGAATCATCCCTTTTTTTTCTTCACTGCCCTTTTTGCTTGGATGGATGGTGTTGAAAGATGCAGGGGCTCCAGGAGAGCTGCACAGGGACTGGGGACAGGCCATGGAGGGACAGGACACAGGCAATGGCTTCCCAGTGGCAGAGGGCAGGGCCAGATGGGATCTTGGGAAGGAATTGCTGGCTGGGAGGGTGGGGAGGCCCTGGCACAGGGTGCCCAGAGCAGCTGTGGCTGCCCCTGGATCCCTGGCAGTGCCCAAGGTCAGGGTGGACGGGGCTCGGAGCAGCCTGGGACAGTGGAAGGTGTCCCTGCCCATGGCAGGGCATGGAATGAGATGGGCTTTAAGGTCTCTCCCAATGCAAACCCTTTTTTGATACAATATACAACAATGTTCACTATTTAAGTCACTGAACTCCTTGCCTTGACATAAACAGGTCTGTTGGAGCTCTTATTTGCATTTCTTTCCACCCCTTACAGGGACAGACAACCCTAGATAGTTTAAAATAAACCAGCCTAAGAAAGTCCTTGAAAACGCGGGAGACAGAGGTAACATTACGGTTTGAACAGCACAGTTTAAATACAGACATCAGTTATCAGCTCTGGTGAATCACCCCACCACATCACCCTATCTTGTTTTCTTCTGCCAGACAAAGCAGAAGTCAGATTTAGTGGTTGGGACGAGGGTACAAATGAGACAGACCGAGAACTTTGCAGACTGTCTGCATTGTCAATCACATGATTCGATGAAAAACCACGGGAAGTCTGATGAACAGATACAGAACTGAACTGCAATAACTCCTCCACCACAGAAGTTCAAAAACACTGGGGAGTTGGATTTTGGTGTTGTTTTTTTGTTTTTGTTTTGTTTTCCTTTGGTTTGGTTTGGGTTTTTTCCCTTCCCTGAGGAAGGGAACATCACGGCCAGCAAGCAGCACCTGGCCCTGCTCCAGGCTGTGCAGTGGCATCTGAGCTACCAGGCTTGAGCCATACATTAAATAAAATATCCACTTCCCTCCAAATGAACCCTCAGAGCTGCTCAGGCCACAGTGTTATGTCAGTGGATGATCTCCACTTAGATAAGACAGGCAAGAGCAGATGGCCCTGTTTTAAGAGCAAGGTCTTTGCTTCTTCCCTGATCTAGATGTTCTGCTGGATGAAAAGAAGCATTCATAAAATATATGGGGCAGTCACTATGGAAAATAAAGAAATTAAAGAGCTGGATTAATAAAAAACTGGAGGACCCTCTTTTCCTCAAGTTCTGGTTAGAAACTCTGGTTTCTGAAACAGCAATCAAACACGAGTCAGTATTTTCAAAAGCAGGTGACTCTCTGAGTAGAGAAATGCTGTTTTCAAAGGAGTCTGAACACATTTGAGAGTCAAATTCATGTGAACTTTACATCAATCCAAAGCTTCAAAGTCTTTCTGAAAATGGGATTTCTCTGTGTTTGAAAAGCTTACCATGAGTCCTGTTTGGTAACCTAATGACTTGATGGCAAATTATGTGTTTCATATTGTTTCCGCTAAATATAGCAGTATTGCCTGCAGAGCATCTGTAGGATTGGACCTCATTAGCAAAATACATCAAATGGCAAAGGAAAAAAAGAAGTCTCAGGCTCATCACTGTACCAAGCCTCTATTACAGGGTCTGTAATAGATATTTACCCCAGCAAGGATTGCCCCTAATACCTGCCTTGCACCAAACATATCCATGTGTGAGGACTTTGGGCAGAGGAATGACACCTGTACTTGTCTGCCAAGTCCTCAACACCACTTGTAAATCTGGTCCCCAAAATATCAATCTAAGTCAAATTAATGGCCAAGGATCTTGAAAATAACTCAACATTTATGCCTGGTACACTGTTCATGGTATGGATACACAGGTACATATGGAAATACTGATACATTTGGGGTTTATATAAACATAAGGACTTGAGTTCTTTAACAGACCACAATTTGTGGAAGAAATTATCTCAGTGCTTGCTCTAAGATACTGTCAGATTGAGTTTTGCAATTTCTTGCGGGGCAGTAAGGCCGTTTCATCTTCCTCAGGTTCTGCTTGTGTCTGCAGTGCTTCTCTTTGACTTCAGACAGAAAGCCTGTGTGGCTTTGGTGAAGTATCTGTATGGGCTACACCACACCTGCCTGATACCATCTTTTTTCTCCTTCTCGGGCTCACAGCATAGAGGATGATGGTGGGGAGATGAAGGAAGCAAACAGGAAATGTGCTAGACTAAGTGTGAGCCACACATCTTGTTCAGAGATCTGCCTAAGGAATAGGTGCAAACAGAAAGACAGTGAAGAAAATGGGGACTCAGGCAGGGAGACTGAAAAAGAAATAGAAAATTCAGGCTAATAAGAGGTTCAAAACCATTTGTGCACAAGCTAAATATAGGAAGTATATTACATTTAATAAATATATATAAAATATAGTATTATTTACAATAATAATAGAATTATGAAAGTTTAAGCAACTACGTAAGTTGTAGTAGTCAACAACATTGTCCCCAGGGAGAAAAATTCCATAACCAGGAAACCTATATTCTAATGTGTCACAGTCTTCCAGGTCCAGGAGGGTAGGGAAGTTCATCTACAGAGAGAGAACTGTTTCAGTATGTTCCACTGATGTGTGATTTCTGTTTTCAGATCCCTTTGAGTAAAGGTTTGTACAAGCACAGATACAGGAAAAGAAATGCTCAGCAGTGAATTTTCAGTGTCAGATGTGAACTATTGCCAGAGAAGCAGACATGCCTCTGCTCCAAGTTCAGCAATTACTAGTTTTTTTATAGAGTACTGAGAAGCCAGGCCATTTTTGGAAAAATCAATCAAACAGCTCTGCCTAGATAATTTTTGGTAGAAACACAATAATTTAAATGAGTTAAATCTTTGTGGCAAACCTGCCAGGGCACAAAGCTTTGCAGGGTACTGTAAGAAGAAGACTGCTTCTCTGTCTGGGATAGAATGGCAAATAATGAGAGCTTTAAAGTCCTAGAAATTCAGAGATGCAAACACAAATACACTTGTTTCTTTTCCTTCCAGGAAAGGAATATTGCTGATAAATGTCAAAAGCCCCAAATTGTGCCATTTTTGTCTCCATACCAGGCTGTTAATTTGTACAGATTCCAAAACCAGCTTTTGGACAAGGTCAGGTACCCATTACAGGATCTGTTGCGTCTGCATCAGAAACATTGGACTCTGGGCTACTTCTAGAAAGCACAGAAAATAAAATGGAACACTGGTCAGCAGCTATAAAGACAGCCTGAGAGAGCTGGGGCTGCTCAGCTGCACAAGAGAAGGCTCCAGGGAGAGCTCAGAGCCCCTGGCAGGGCCTGCAGGGGCTCCAGGAGAGCTGCACAGGGACTGGGGACAGGCCATGGAGGGACAGGACACAGGCAATGGCTTCCCAGTGGCAGAGGGCAGGGCCAGATGGGATCTTGGGAAGGAATTGCTGGCTGGGAGGGTGGGGAGGCCCTGGCACAGGGTGCCCAGAGCAGCTGTGGCTGCCCCTGGATCCCTGGCAGTGCCCAAGGCCAGGCTGGATGGGGCTTGGAGCAGCCTGGGACAGTGGGAGGTGTCCCTGCCCATGGCAGGGGATTGGAATGCAGTGAGCTTTAAACTTCCTTCCAACCCAAACTATTCTAGAATTTTGTGAAAATCCCTTAATCCCTTACTTTGAGAAAAAACAGGATCCCTGCTCAGCTTTAGAGATCCCATGTCTACCTGAAGAATTTTGGAATCACAAGAAAATATTACCAAGATGAAAGACAGAACCAAACCTACATATCACACACTGTTAACTATAATTAATCTCTACATACATTTTATGCATTATACATTTATAGTCACAGTTCAAGGACTTACATCTCTAAATAGAATTTGTTTGCCCTTTCAAGATTGTTCTCTATGCCATGTTGTCTAGATGGACACAGATCTTTCCAGAACATTTCCAAGAGGACAGCTCAACAGCTAGGAGTCAGAATTGTTGCCAGACCAAGGAGACAGGAAACAACAGGAACACTGAGGGCATTTGCAACACTTCATACAATACAGTATATGCTGACTTTACAAAATAAAAAATAAAAAAAAAAAGAGATTGATGCATCTAATCACACTTGAAGCATGAGGATGAAGGCAGGAAGTGTAAATGGGGTACCATGAACAAAAAATAGAACTTTCACACACTTCACAGCTTAACCTGAAAGAATAGTTATTCTCCGAAAATACAGTGGCCTTATTGAAGTAAGAACATAGATCTGTGCAAAAATGGGCAACCTCAAAATGACAACAATTCAAACAAAAGATGTTTCTTGCATGGAAAAAAACTCCTAAACAGTAAGAGAGTTAAACACATGGAATAAACAAAGCTACTGACCCAACTGACAGAAACAGTTCTGGTCCTGACCTCACGTAAGCACTTGTCATGTACATACACCAACCACTCAGATAAATAAGTAAAATCCTTTGTGTGCTTTTGAATTTAGGGAATTAAAATCTGAAAAACAGAATAATCCCTGAACCCATTTCTCAGTGGCATTAAGGACCACCAAAGCACAAATGGGGATGAGTCCATCAACTCACAAAACTTTTATGGATATGAAGCGGACATATGAGCCTTTCCTACCATGGGATTTGCAGAAAACGCGTATTTCATAACATTAGTCCCTATTTTTACCGCTGGAAAGGAAGATACAAATAAGTTTAAGCCCTGGTGGCTTCCTGTGCTTCAGCTTGCAAACCATCCTTCTCTAGATTAATGTGCAAGGCTTTAGAGAACCAAGTATGTTTTCAGCAAACATTTTTGTTAAAACTGAAGCGAGTTTAGAAATCACTCATTCACTGACACCTTTATATAGAAGACTTACAGACCTGCTAACAAAAGACTACAAGATTAGAAGTAGATTTTGGATGCCTCAACTCACAGTTAAGACCGTGACGTTTAGCAGTACCCTCAAAGAAGGGTTTAGAAATACATAAATTTCCAAAGTCTCAGAATTAAATCCTGCACCTTATGCAGACTTTCCAAACCTCAAAATATCACTTGCTTGCCAAGCAAAGCTGATTCAAGGCTGAATTTCTTCTTTCCAGAATTTTATGAGTGAGATTTGAGCAACCTGGAAGATGTCCCTGCCCATGGCAGGGGGTTGGAGGAAGCTGAGCTTTAAGGCTCCTTCCAGTTGAAAATATTCAGTGATTCTATGAATTCTGCCACTTTTCAAGTGTGCAAAAGGTAAAGTTTAAGAAATTGGCAGCAATAAATCAGTTGGGAACACCTCATGAGGAACAACCCTTTGAAGGTCTCAAATTGGGCAAAAGCTCAAGTTGTCCTACATATATGCACACACATTGTTTGGATCACTCTGCAGAAGACAGAAAATGTATTTATAAAGTCTAGGAAGCAAGGGAAGGCAAGGGAAGATCAGTTCTGCAGTCAACCAGATCTGGAGCAGATAACCATCCCTGGAGAGATTTAAAAGCTGTGTGGATGAGGCTCTTAGGGACATGGATCAGTGGTGGCTTTGGCAGTGCTGGGGGAATAGTTGGACTTGATGGTCTTAGAGGATTTTTCCCACTCAAATGATTTTGTGATTCTGTGATCTGTGAGATCCTGAAATGCTTGCTCCATCCAGAAAAAGCTCATTGTGCTCTCAGAGCCCCAGTATCACCTGGTCAGTGGGGAAACCCTTATATAAAACAAAAAAGGCTTTTTACCATTCATGACTTGCCAAAGGCCAAAATAATTCTTCCCAGGCAATTTGATTATTTGCAACAATGTGGAAGAACTTAAAGGAGGGTGAAGCAGGGGCGGGAAAGGCAAAGTCTCCTCTTGGAGATATTATAAGTGAAGGCAGTAGAGAAAAAATAAGTTGTGTATCTGGACAAAGTCTGCTTCAACTTCTGGATAAAAATGCCAGTTCTATATTCCTTTCATCAGCCTTTTTAAAAAACAAAACTGATACTATAACATCCAACAATATTCCATTTCTCATGTCAGAGATAACCATCTGCTAATTATTTTCTGAAAAGCAAGTTACACACTTTTAGTCTAACTGATATAATTTATTAAACTTTACTAACAATAAAAAGGACCTATGAAGTGCACAAATGATGGAAGTTTCGGAGCAAATAACCCCGCTGAATAGTGAACGTACACTAATATGTGTAGCTATATATTAAAAGACATGGAGAATCTGCTCTAGACGAATCTTAGAGCAAATTATATATTTTATGTTTCAAGTAGTGATTGCTACTGTTTAAGCCAGAGCAGTTGTTTTGACTTTGATAGCAGACTAGTCTAAAATACAAGGAATGTTGTTTATCATGGAAATGCTTTGTGCTCCAGATAACATCACGGGATGGCTGCCCCACCTAGGCTACGGCACCATCCCACCGTCCTGAAGCAAACCCCAGATCCAACTGTTGTGCAAATAAACTCTCACCACAGTGTGTGACATGCAGTCAGCAACACAAAATGAGCAGAAGGTGTTGGATACACATGTGACAATGAAGGAAACTACCGAACTTTAAGAGCATGACCCATGTTTCATGTTTTGGTAAGGCACTGGAGCCTTGATCACGCTGGCGCTCTGCCTTGATGCCAGAGGGATGCACCTTGGGAATCCTGTATGGGCAATGTACATATCCTGATCCAGAAATACATAAATATTACCCTTTTTTCACTCTTTTCCCATCCCTCCACAGGAATTGCCATGACCAGGGTTAGTTAGATTTTTCTTCCCTCCACCATGGAGAAGGAGCTGCAGATTTTGTTATCTGACTCAGTCCTATACTGCACTTGCTGATGAAGACTGTGACCCATTGATGGAGTTTTCCAGCACTCACCTCTCTGCTCTTGCCCATCTGAGCTGCGAAGGGACTGAAGCACAATGACAGTATAAACCCCACTAATTCCACAGTTTTAGGATTTTTCCTTTTGCAAACTACTATATAACCTTTCTCTGCTCTAATACAGTCTTGGGATAATCCAGCAGAACGACAAATGATTGAAAGGTCAAAATAATGTTTTCATCAGCCTGTTTCTTTCACTCCAAATCTAGAGTTACTACCATGTCACAGCTGTTGTGTTTTCTCATTTATTTGTGTAGAACATATTCCCCCAACACAAAAGGTGGCAGGAGAAGAGCACAGTGATTCAGTTTGCATACTTTTCCAGTGATGAGGTCCCAGACATGCTTTCACTACATACTGGTTCAACGCTGCCTCCAAAACACCCCACCAAGCCAAAAAGAACATTCCTTCGGACAACTGGGACTACGCTCCTCTCCGTTATCACTGTACAAGGGTTGATGCACTGCCTAGGCCTTGGCTTCATGCATCGAGCAGAAAGACAAGGTTCATTCTCCCAGTTGAGCTTAACACCTTTGATTTGCATCCTGGGGGGCTGACATTTACAGCACATTTCCTGGTGTGGAAGGCTCCTGGAAGGTCGTTAGACAAGGTTTGAGTTTTCCTTCATAGCAGCCACAGAGCCGAGGCCCACGCCGACATCCTGCCCCGGTCCCTCCCACCCAGCGCGGCGGTGGGGCCGCATGCCAAGCCCAAACATCCTTCCCCGGCCCCAGCGCCCACGGAGGAAGACCTCCTTTTGATTTTGTACTTTTTAATCTGAGAGAGCCAGGCCTGTAAATATTACAAAAAATTACAACAATGACTTAAGAACAGAGACAGACTCGCTGTCACCAACTGTTAACTCTCAGATCAGGGCAGCCTAGGAAGCGGACCCTTATCTGCCTGAAGCTCAGGACATGCTGACTAACACCCTATTGAGTCGGCAGACCTTTGGCTCCCTAATCTCCCCAAACTGGAAAATGTACACCCCAGTGGACATACTCCCTTCTTAAGTATTTCAAGCCTCTGCAAAAAGACAGACCGTGCTGTGAGATGAGCAGTGCTGCCCTGCTGCATGCAGGAAATCCCATTTATTTGTCTTCAGGAGTGAAATGTCAAGTGACAGTAAAACCTTTCCAGCCATAGCACACAGTGCCAGACTGCAGCCTTATCTCTGGCAGGACTGCCAGCCAAGGAGCTGGTGCCAAATGCATATATTTACACAGTTATTTTGTGAATGTGGACTTCACAGCTTTATAAAAAAATTTGCCCCAATGCTAAAAGTCCTGTGAAGACAAACCAAAATTAGGGGAGAGGGGTGGTGTTAAGTTGACCTCAACAAATAACCAGGATGCCTTTATGAAACAGATTTTTAGGTTGCTCATTCTATGCTATACTTTATATTCCATTATGCTCATGAAGGTTATGATAACAAGTTCAAATTAGGTATCGAAAACGTGCCTTTATCAATGACAGAGGCAAGCAGTGTGTAGAAAGGAGAAAGGTTAAGTATGAACAGGACAAGGATTCTTTCAAGGTATTAAGACATCTTTACAAATCTTGAACCTGGCCAACTGGGCAATCTCCTCGACTGTCCCAGTGAAAGGATTCGGGAGCTGACTGCAACCAAAAGGGATCTTTATGCTTGGTATCATCCTGCAGCCACCAGTTAAAAAAGTAGCACTCTCCTATAGTGAAACTGCATTTTTTTCCTAATGCAAACAGCCACCTCAATCTGAAAAAGGGCCCCAAGTGAGCTGCTGTTTCAATAATGAATGAAAATTACTTGTCTTTTCTGTTTCATGATGCTTTAGATGCAGCATTTCCAGATTTGCCTTCACTGACACTTCACTTATTAAGACTTATTCTGGTAAAGACTGTCTTTAGGACATGAATCAAACATTTCTAGAGCACTCCCCACCTCAGGCTGGGGAATTCTTTCATAAATGCTATTATGTTCCTTTGTTATTGAACATATCTGCCCCCTTCCTCCTTCTGCATTCAGGCCAGGATTGTTTACCCTGGTGACAACAATCAGGCTTTGCTGGTCTTAGCTCAGGAGGATGGAGCCTGGCAAGTCCTGGTGGGGTAGATAAGGACCAGGAATTCAAATAAAGTTATGCTGCCTGATTCTGAACTTAGAACTACAGGCACCACTTGGATCTTGTGAGTCTCACATCAAGGACAACATGTAAGTCTAAGGCCTGTGCTCTCCTCCCATTCTACTCCACAGACACAAAATTTCCTCCTATGTTTTGGAGCTGCCAGTCTCCCATAGACTCGAGGGTCCTTCCCTCAGTGAACTGTCCAGAACTATCCATCCTTTGGTTTCCCATCTAGAAAAACAATCTTTGCTGTGGTTTTTGATAGCTCACATGCTGCAGTGAAGGAAATCTTCCTTGTGGAGCTTTGGATACTGCTGCTGCAGCATCACCAAGATGGGAAATTCTCACCCCACTGCTACACTGTCTGCCCTCAAGCCCCAGCTCATGAGCCACAGCTTGGTTGCTCTCCCTACAGTTTAAACATCAGAGCCATGGTTTTAAACTGCCAGAGGGCAGGGTTAGATGGGATATTAGGAAGACCTTTTTGGCTGTGAGGGCTGTCTCATCCCTGGAGAAGTTTAAAAGCCATGTGGATGTGGCACCTGGGAGGACATGGACCAGTGGTGGCCTTGGCAGCACTGGAGAATGCTTGGACTTGATGGTCTAAGGAGGCTTTTCCAACTTATAGGGCAAGGAGAAAACCTGGGAAGAAGGGAGCACAGTAGAGTTTGTTAAGGCACATGAGGACACAGTCATGAAAAATCATCCTTTGTTTGTGAGCTCAACAGATTGTGGGTTTAGCATTACAACCTTATGATAAACCCAGCCTAAATCCATGTGGATTTACGATTCAATACCATCATCTGATACTCCAGAACATCTACAGCTACAAAAAAGGCAGGGTGGTCTAAACCAGCTGCCCTCCAAATCCTAACACCAGAGTCCTCAGCAGTGATGGTGATAGACATGAGAAAACCCCTGCTTAGCCAGGAAAAAGCAATTTCCATCTCTAATCATCCTCGGCAGGAACAAACAGCCTGTAAATCAACAGGAGAGAAGCTTTGCAACTTGTACCAAAGGTTGTGACAAAATTAAACTCTGTATGGGAATGCAGTGGACTCAGCCATCAAGCCTGACAAAACACATATCTTCCTCATTCTCACTTCTTGGTGCAGTTGCTCTAAACATTCAAAACATTCCTCTGATTTATGCATTTAATTAAAAGATATCTGTAACATTCCTGCTGTTTACATTTAACCCAACACTGCAATGAAAGCTGTAATTTTGTCTGGGATTTATATTCTGTACTCAAACTTATTTTGATTCCTTGATTTAAACATACACACAGAAGTGAAAATGTGTCAAAATCATGAAAATGGAAGAGATTATACTCCATTATCTAGTTCATCTGTCATCCAGGGCAGAAATTTTCTGAGGACTGTTTTTCTCAATCTGCCACATGTTATGGAAACTTAATTCAAAAGACTAATTCAGAAAAGACAGCTGAACCTTAAAAGTGGAAGAGCAATTGGATCAGTATAATTAGAAGTTACATTATTTTTTTCTCCCTTTATCTTGTATTTAGTTGTCAAACTCATTAAATTTTGTACCTTTTGAGGCAAAGTTGTTGGCCTCTGATACATGACTTTAAATTTTATTTAAAAAGTAGCTTTTTTCCATCATGGGGGGGGGGGCTTTAGTAATCAAAGAAATGAAAAAACATTTTAAGTGTAACTTTTTATACTTTTCAGCTACTCTGCACATACTGAAGTTTTGCGGTAAAGAAGGAACACACGGGTTGGAAATAGCTTTCAACTGAGCAGGGGAAGAAAGGGGTCAGGGCATTTCAGTGCAATTTTGCTTTATTTTGACCAAAGTTTCAAGATATTTGGAAACAACACATCATGTGAATGCAGTGCTTTTTTCACTGGACTTTTCATTGGACTCACAACATATGCAATGGAGCAAGGCAAGGCTGCACAACACATGTGCAGCAGATTTAGTCACAGCAGAAAACGTAATAAAAGTATAGGGAGGTTTTCTAGGGATGGAAACTTGGGGAATGTTATTTAGCTTGAGAAACTACTCTGAAGTGTGCAGGGGCTGGGCTCTGGCTGGGAGCCCTCCTGTAAGATGTGTGGGACAGGGCTGCTCATGAGTGTGGGGTTCCTGCCAATCTCCTGCAAAGCCAAAGCTCTGCAGCTTTGGGCAGGGAAGCTCCTCTGTGCTCTCTTTCAGAAAAATGGGATCATCCTTGAAGGTTAACAGAGTTCAAATGATGTGGCAGGCCAGCAGTTAGCAGAATGGAAGTGCTCTGAAAAAAGTACATGTGCAGAGAGTTGTTTACCCAGGTCAGAGCTCTGTTGCCATAGGGAGCGACTTGGAAACTCTCACACCACTTTCCCATCCTCCCATTCCTCCAGAGCTTGCTTTCTGCCTTGGACTTGGAATCCCTTTCTTGTAGCAACTTCCTTTAACCAATGGAATCAGTCAACGTAACGTATCTGGTGTCAAACAATAGATATACAAAGACAGACTCACGTTAGAATCTGTGTAAAGCTTAAATTCTGCTCAATGTCTCCTATTTGTGCCCTTCCTTCCTATAAAGAGAATCAGATTTGTAGACTACTTTAGATTTGAAGGGGCCTTAAAAATTCATCCCATTCCACTCCCTGCCATGGGGACACCTTCCACTATCCCAGGTTGCCCCAAGCCCTGTCCAACATGGCTTGGACACTTCCAGGGATCCAGGGGCAGCCACAATTTGTCTGGGAAACCTTGTATCAGACCCTCAACACCCTCACATATCTAATCCCTAGATTAGATCTATACATCACCCTCCCTAATATACAGTTCTTCTAGTTCAAATTACCATATCTTTCTAAGTGCCACTGAAAACTAGATTTCGGGACTACTTTATTTTTAAATTGCACACCTAAATTAAAATAGATCCATAGACAGCCAATGCAGTGTCTCAAGAGCTCACATGGAAAAATCAGAGCTTTTTGCTACCCGCTCTGTTTATTTCACATTGCAATGAAAGGCCAGACTTCAGCTGTGCGTGAAGAAATTTTTGACTGATCTCTTTTGGCAATACACACTCCCTTTAGTGACTGGAGTTTGTATGTCATCTCCTGACCCTTCCCCTCCACAAAGCTTGCAGAGCACCTAACATCAGCCCCTCACCATTTACTGCCTTGTGCAAGGATGCTCTGCCATCAGGACTGCAACAGGATGGTATACATTCCTCATCATGAATGACAGTTAGCAAATATCACCACTTACATTATTCTCCTCCAAAACTTCACTCCTAACAGCAATGGTTTCTGCTCATCACAGCTCAACAGCGTTCCCATGGCTGAGAACCAGCTGGAGCACCTTTCCCTGGATGCAAGATGAAGATGCTGAAAGGGTCCCTCTCATCCTGACTGTCACCAGTAGAGAACAACCAGATCCTTCAGATCTTTGCAGTAGACTTCCCTGGTGTCCCTTACAGAAATATTTTTCTGCTCTCTACAGGTGGCATAAAGAATTACATAATTATTTCACAGAGTCACAGAATCCCAGAATGGTGTAGGAGGGACCTTCAAAGCTCATCCAATCCCAACCTCTGCCATGGGCAGGGACACCTTCCCAGGTAGCTCCAAGTCCCACCCAACCTGGCCTGGGACACTTCCAAGGATGGAGCATCCTTCACCTCTCTGGGAAATCTGTGCTAGCATTTTACCACCATCATAAAAAGCTTCTTCCTTATACCTTACTCTACCTTCTTTTAGTTTAAACCTTTTACCCTTGTCTTGAGCAGAAAAAAAAACCCAAAACCCTCTTAACACCTCTTGTTACAAGACAGTAATTCATCTTCTAAAGCTTTTGCATGTAACTGCATGAATCTTCATCTATTGCCTTAATGGGAGCTAGTTAATTGCAACCCACGAGTGCCACAGCCAAAGCTGAGGCATTATTCAGCTCAGCTGGGGTACAGGGCTGTGACTGCAGTTACAGCTCTGCAGAGCAGTGAAGGGAACTCAGGTGAAGGCAAGGTGAAGACAACCATGGGAGAGAAACAACAAACTCCTGAACTGCTGATCAACCTGCTCCTAGAATTGGTTTATTTTCCTTTTTCCACTTTTTGGTTTGAAGAATTAAGTCTCAGAATCACAGTAGATTTTACTGTATTAATGTTTTTACATTTGCATTTATACAATTCAGTTCCTATTGTTACCTAGTCCTGGCTGGACAGGTAGGACCTTTTTGTCTGCATATTTTTTTTAAACTTTTTTTTTTTTTTAACTGGTTTGGGATAGCAGAACCACTGCCCAGCCTTCTGCAGGAGACTGACCTGCATAACTGTATTATGGAACAGCTCCATGGAAGCAGCTATGGCAACTCCAGGATAAGGTGATTTCATTCCAGTGCAACTGTGCATTTGCAAAGAAAGTGGGGACTCAGGAATGAAGTGATTGAATCCAGAATGTAGCTTTCAGAAGGTAACTGGAATAATCTTCAGGGGTGGAGGGGACAGACGTTAAGCTTCCATGTAAATATTAGTCTCCATGCAGACAGCAGCTTGGGAATAGGAGTGTCCTGTGCTAGCCCACCCTTCATCCTCATCTTGGCCAATGCACCTCATTCCTGAACTGCAGAATCACTGTACTCCAGTCACTCACCCAAACACCACCCTCCCAAAGTACCTTGGATTCTTGTGCAATCTCTGATGCATTCCTTCATCCTGGAATGAAATGCAATTCCCTGGATTTCAGCAAGTTTCTGTATGAAAAGGATGCATCTTTCCTAGAGAACTGTAACCTAACTACAAGTAAGATGCAAAGGAGAGAATAAAAGCAGATAATACATTTGATTTTAAAACTATAACTGTCACCATAACCCTGATGCCAGTGAAACTCTTTCCAGTGTTTCTGAGAACTCTGCATGTAAGGCTTTCCTACATTATATTTGCACTTATATGATTCAGTTTTACTCCCTATTACTCCAAAATAGTCTATTTTCAGCCAGTCCTTTATCTTGTATATATTCAAAAACATTGTGATTTTAAGCAAGCACCAAAGAAAGGTGAAGCTCTTGCTCCGATTTCCCAGAGCAGCTGTGGCTGCCCCTGGATCCCTGGCAGTGCCCATGGCCAGGTTGGATGGGGCTTGGAGCACCCTGGGACAGTGGAAAGTGTCCCTGCCCATGGAAAGGGGTGGTACTGGACGGGCTTTAAGCCCTTTCAACCCAAACCACTGGTCTGGTTCTAAACCCAAGCCATTGCTCTAAGCTATTTGGAGCTTCTCCAGATGACAGTAAAGGTCTTTTTGGGATCACAACAAGTTCACTCATTTTTCAACACATAATGCAAGCGGATTTGAGTGTTACTGGCACTCTGATGGCCTTGATCATCATCAGCCTCTCATGGACAGAATGAGGGATGTCCCTCCAAGCATGCACATCCCCTTGCCATCATGGCTTTCCTGGTTCACAATGGAAATGACCAACATTCCAAGATCCTCAGAAGTATTTATTACACACTACATTAAAATGGAAAATTATATTTATACTACTAAACTACAATTTTTCAAAAGCAAGAAATGCTAAATTTGTAACATTTTTACATTAACTTGAGCTGCAGACACAGCTTGGAAAACATCTGAATTTTACGAGCCTCAGTTATGGCAGTAATGAGGCCAAATCACCCAGTTATCCTCCCCTGCAGTGGCTCAGGCTCTCAGGATGCAGGCCATGAGCAGGGTCCCTCACTGGCACCAGCCCCAGGTGGATCCTGCAACACCAACCACATCTCAGAGAGCAGCAGATAAGGCTTACATGGTGCTTTC
This sequence comes from Anthoscopus minutus, assembly GCA_013399455.1. Taxonomy (NCBI): domain Eukaryota; kingdom Metazoa; phylum Chordata; class Aves; order Passeriformes; family Paridae; genus Anthoscopus; species Anthoscopus minutus. The sequence goes on along the minus strand of VWYI01040032.1, from coordinate 80,542 downwards.
ACAGGTTGTGGATGAGCTGTTTTCAGCCTTGTTTATGGAACAAAGGATCACAAATTGCCACGAAGCTAAATGAGCTAAGAGATCTCTAAATACTTCCACCATGATTTGCTCATAATAAAAAGGAGAAAAAAGACTCCACCATATTAGATGGCAAAAATTCTGTTTACAGGACTTTTGTATAAGAAACAATGAAATTAAGTGAGGCTGCATTACTTGGTACTGCTATCAATTAATGCAGCAACCACTTCCAGACATAATAATTACCATATGTGCACTGTGCTTTACCTCTGGGCTTTGTAATTTCATACTTAGAAGGCTACAACTATTGATTGCATTAAAACAGACTGATGTGTTACAAGAGACATCGTTGCACAAACTGAAATGATTCAAGTGGTACAGGAACAAACACCTGCATCCACCAGCAGACAACCTGCAGATGGTCATTTCTCCATCCCCTCGTAAACACAGACACCGTGTGTGACACAGAAACAGCATTGCAAAAGGAGTAAGCTCAGCTGAACAGGGACCAAATTAGGGACTCTTAAGAGACAAAAGTTGACCACTGGAGAAATGAAAAATCCCTAAGAGTACCTCCTATCAATATAAATAAATTAATAAAACCAAATTGGCCCTTTGTGTCTCAGTGCAACTTGCACAACTGAGACTTTGCCCATGTTTAGGCTGAGTAATAGGAGAAACTTCTTGACTGAGAGGGGTGACCAGCCTGCCACAGCTGCCCAGGGCAGTGGTGCAGTTCCCATGCCTGGTGGGGTTTAAGACCTGTGTGGATGTGGCACCTGGGGACATGGCAGTGCTCGGGGAACAGCTGGACCTGATGGTCTTAGCGGGCTTTTCCAGCCCAGATGGTTCTGTGACTGACAACCAGCTCTGCCCTGCAAACTTCAGTGTCAAAAAAAAAAAAATGCATTTGCATTTTTAAAAGTGTATTTGTTTTTTAAAGTTTGCTGAAAACTTGATTCATAATGAAAGACAATGACCTCCAAATAGCATCTCAAAAGAGTGGTGCTTACCTTGCCATTACACAGCTGGGTTTGTAACTACATGCAAAACCAGCAACACACTCAGAAAGAACTGCACTTGGTTTTTTTGTTGTCATCCTACATACATAATTAAAGACATATTTCTATTCAATTCTGGTTAAGCTCCTACAAGTTATGCATAAGTTATATGTGTAACTCAGGCTTTAAAGCCTCCCTTAAACAACAAAGCATTGTTTATGTTTTTAATAAATCTTAATTTTCACTCTTCTAATACAGAAGACATTTTTTGAAGCAAGAATACACTGAATTCAGTAGGCAAATCTCCCATTAGCATAATTCAATTGCCCTAAAATAATATTTATAAAGACAGTGGTAACTGTGATGCAAAGAGCTAAATGTAATAGGCAAAATTATCCTGCATTAGTAGCATATTTAAAAAGGGTGAGAGCGTGTCAGCAATTTCCAGAAGCCTGTAAAAGTAGGAAGGAACCTGGCTTTTTTTCAGCAGAAGCACTAACAAGCACCAGGCACAAAGAGTTAACACATTCTTCCTACTTCTTAGAGCAGGAACGGGCCGATTTCGTCAGTGAGGTTTGGCAGCGCGTGAAATCCTGTAACCAATTCCATTTCCTGATAAATGAATGGTCCGCAGGGGAAAGTCAGCCAGAGGCTTTGGGAACTGCCGAGCGCTCAGACATGACCGAGAGGCTCCTGGAAGGAGCCAGACTGTCTCTTTGCTTATCGCCACCCAGCCGAGCGGCACCAGCGCAACGCCGGCGCTGCCAGACTGCGCTGCAAGCCCAGGCCGTGGCACAGCCGCCTGAGCCGCACGTGAGACCCCCAGAAAATCAGAAAATACACCAGCCCCAGCAGATGCTGACATCAAGCTCCAGGAACTCTGAGGACGCATGGCTGTGTAATACGGGCGTTGGGATGGGACTTGTAACAGTCCGCAGTGTTTATGTGTTTCGGAGCCAAGTGCTAGGAGTGACTCGGTATTCTGGAGTCGAGGATCTCGCCCCCACCCTTGCAACAGGAAAAAGCCAAATACAGAATGATAAATCATTCATTATTGGTTAGATTTTGGCATCAGTGAGGCTCAGAAGGAGGGGTTTTCAATTTGAACTATAGGGTGCATTGCCGCAAGAGCTGAATGTCCCTTGCAAGTTCTAAACCATTCTTTGTTTTGCACTACAAATTAATTTTTTTAAGTTATCTTCATAAATGTGACCAAGAGTCTTACTGAATGTTAACAGATAATATCGTCTCTAATAGCAAAGTGACAAATGTGCCTAACCCCAAGATCAGCCCTGAGCTTCTATTTAAATACCAACTTTTCAGACAGAGTTAACCTGGATGTTTGTTCACTTTCATATTATTACAAGTCAATTCATAACTCCAACATTTTTACAGGAAATTCAAGTAGCTTGACACACACAGAACTGAACTTTGAAAAGTCTAAAATTTGAGCTTGTAAAAAAAAAAAATACTGCCAGCCTGATGACCCCTGAAGGGAAGTTAAAAGGAGAAAAAAAAGAAAAAGCTCAAATAATAACTTCAGGCCCTTCATTACCAAAATCCTGGGTAAGTTTTCAAGTGGCTTGCAGGCTTATAATAGCAACGATGTCTGCAATTGATTAGCTCCCCCAGCACAACCAGATGTCTCAGTGACAGGGAGAAATTACTGTGGGTTTGGAGTTTACTGGGATGCACAACATCCCATCACTGAAAAACAAAATAATAAATGGAAAGGTGGGAAAGCTGGAGAAATATTATGCTTGCTCTCAATGTGTCTGAATCCAGTCTTACTGCATGTCCTAGCTCTTTGGAAATCCCAGGATAAATTCAGTCTTGTTCCCAAAGAAAATGCCACAGAGTTGGTTGAGTCTGTCCTCTATCACTGCATCACTAATCATTTTCTGGGATATTGGGTGCTTTCTGATCACAGTTTGACAAATACAAACTAACAGCATAAAACAATGACAGTTCTCTACATTCTTTATCTGCACAGGTTTGCAAACACGGTACATGGCCTTGGAGGAACACCAGAGTGTTGTTTCAGACATAACACACACGCGTAGACCAAATAAACTCCCTATTCCTGCTGCTCTTTCCTGACTTTAACTCACATTAATTAATGCATGCTTTAAACCTCAAATGAGAAAAGCAGTGGAAATACCTGATGGAGATACAGAAGAGATCTGCTACTCTTTGTAGCATTTTGATATTCACAACTCCGACACCTTTAAAGCATCCCTGATCCTCCTTAGGCTGCTTCTGTGCTTCTACCAAATACTGTGATGGCTCCATGCACAGCATTGCTAAACAAGCAAGGAACACTGCAGCAAGAAAACATCTTCTTCTTGCTCTCTTCAGGATGTGGCATTGAAGTGGAGGATAACACGGCAAGTATGGAGTGCCACACGCTTGCTGACATAAGCAAAGCCCAACACTGAAGGATTAGTATTTCTATCATAGAATTGCAGAATGTTTGAGTTGCAAGGGATCTTAAAGCTCATCCTGTTCCAACCCCCCTGCCACGGGCAGGGACACCTTCCACTGTCCCAGGCTGCTCCAAGCCCTGTCCAATCTGGCCCTGGTCACTTCCAGGGATCCAGGGGCAGCCACAGCTGCTCTGGGCACCCTGGGCCAGGCAAGAAGTTCTTTCCAGTGTCTAACCTAAACTTACAATAGTCAAAGTACATTGAAGGGACTTCAGTGTCTTATTTGAATTGTAACCTGTGCAAGAGAAATTATTCACAAGAAGGGTGACAAAATGCAAACTATTCAAGACAAGAGTGAGCAAAAGCTGATGGGTTTGATGTGGGTAACCTGAGTCATCCCCAGCTTCTTCAAGCTGACTGTGCACCTGCTAACAAAGCTCTACCTCCATCTTGTTCCTCCTTGAGCTGCTTCTCTCAATCCACTCCAGCTGAGGTGGCTGAAGGTCAGGAGCTCACAGACCCAGTTTTTCTGCCCTGCTCACACAACACAGGCAGAAGCACAGCTCTCATGACATGAGATCCTCATCAGGCTGCTGACAATGGCACCAGCTCCACCTTTGGAGCCACCATGCAATCAGTGTGATTCCTGCAGAGCAGCAGCCAGGGAAATCAGGGAGAGGGCAGAGGAACATGAAGCACAGTCCCTCTTCTCTCCTAATACTGTCCATCACACACACTCCCCACCATGGGACACACACAGCCTTAGGGTCTGCCTGGTAGCATCTCCTAAGCACAAAGATGCAGCCTGACAACCTTTAGAATGTTGAAACCATCAGCAAAATTTTCCAGTGGAAGCAGGATTTTCCCCATGGAAATGAATGCTTCACTGACTAGGAAGAAAACAAGACTGAAGTTCCCAGTTTATTCTTCATCTCTGAAGAAAATCTTTATACAAGCAGTCTAAGTTGAAAGCATCATTACTATTTTCTGTTCAAAGGGATTTTTGGGTGCTTTACGATAAGAAACTGATATTACATGAGAAACAGTTTAAAGATCAGAGATTCAAAAGTTTGCTAATGCTTTTTTTCCTATGTTGATGCTGCAGTGATGTTTATATTACTCTTCAATAGGGAGGTGTCAGAAAAGCATTAATATGTTTTTAACTGTGTGCCAGGCAGACAAGCAAAATAAAATAGCTGGGTTTTTTTATTGTTCTAGTCAACAATGCCAAAAATTACTGTTTATTTTTCTCCGCCCCCATGAAAGAATTTATAACCACTGAAGTAAACTCAAGTTAAAAAGCTGGTTTTAATCCCAAAATTGACTGACAGCTGCTGTGTAAAAGCAAACCTAACTTGTTTGGGTTCTCAGAAGCATTCACACTTGAAAAAATTTAGTTTTCTGGAATCATTTGAGGGGTGGTTTTGGGTGGGTTATTTTTTGTTTGGGTTTTTTGTTTTGTTTTGTTTTTTGTTTTTCTTTCTGTCCCTTTCCCCATAACACTACAAAAATAATTTAAAGAATCTGATACTGTTTAATTTTCACACTCCTGACACAACTGGGGAAAGGTGGAAAGCACACCCCCTTTTCAAACAGCCTTAAGGGTAACGTGTAAATATGGTGTCAGTTACAGTGTGAGTGAACTCTCTTTGGGAGTGCCAGGGAGAGGTTGTGAGTGCCATGGCACACATCACTGCTGCTAGACCCAGCAACACTCAAGCAGATAAAATACTCAGCTGAACTAAGATCTTGTATGCAAAGGGATTTACACCACACACCAAAGAAACCCAACTCTTGACATGCATGACAGTCAAAATCCACACAAACTCTTATGGGAATGGGTAACTACATGAAGAGTTCTTGTTGTTGCAGTTTTGGGGTGTTTTTTTCCCATATAAAAAGATTAAACCAAACTTTGAAAAATGAGTAAATATGATTGATAAATTACTCACCAACACTGCCAGCCTATGCCAACATTTCAAAAACCTTGAGTTCAGCAATATGAAGCTCTGAGGATAGCAAGTTTCAAGCCAATCTACATTGCTAAGGATTACAGAATTTTTTTATCTTTCCTTTAAGTTTCTGAGTTAACTGACTTTTTCCATTTTACCTGAAGGATGCTTCTGAAAATGAAATGTTGTTAGTAATCAATCCAACTCATCAACTGTATTTGCATTACATGTGGCTACAAATAATGCTCTCTAAAGACTGCTAAAATCTGCTTTTAACCATGGAACAACAGAAGTAATCACATTTCAAAGACTTTTGAACACTTAAGTGTTCAAAAGCTATATAGATGTGGCACCCAGGGACATGAGTTACTGGGGCTTTAGCCACCTTGTGGTAATTTATTTTAGAGGGCTTCTCTGACCTAAACGATTCTGTGATTCCATGACTTTGAATCCACAGACGGAAAAATGAATTTACTTTGGTCATTGGCTTTTTCCGTGTTAAAGCAGTTAGGCACATGAGCAAATTTTTTTGTTAACATGCTATGTATTCTAAGTAGCTACGGAACCCTGCTTCTCACTAAAGCCACTTTCCTGTGGATTATCACATTAATGCTTCAAAGTGAGGGTGGTATTTATTTCTAAACTAAACCCCCAACGCTTTCATTCCCTTGTGGGATGATGCCGTTATTTTTCTTCCTGTAAGGTTTCAGACTACAAAGCCAAGAGTTCCCATATAATGCATTGCGTCAGCAAGTATCTAACTTCAGGCATTATAATAATCACAGTTTTTCCATAGTATTTTTCACATACTTTAGATCTTGCCTACACACAAGTTTTCACCATTTAATTAAACAGATTTAAATGATAGAAACTCCTGCTTGGACATACTTATTATAAGGTGGTGTCATTCAGTTTAGTTTCAACTCATTCTCACCAATTTAAGTAGCAAGGCTTACTTTAATAGAAAAGCACCTGCATAAGGGTTTGCCCTGGCTCAGACAGACAGACAGACAGACAGGTTTATAATCCCACTGTAAGACTAGCCAGAGTCAGCTGAGTGCAGACATGTCTTCGACTGCTCACAGTTTCACAATGACAAAGCCCATCAAAACTTTCAAGATCATTTTCTCGCCCTGGACTTTTGATAACCCAAAATAATATTTCTCAAGGGACACAGAGTATGTTCTTCTCTACTCAAGGTCTCTGAGAAGCCGACCTCTAAAACAAACTCCTTCAAAAGAAATGTGAGTTATTGTCCATCACTTACAGGTCAGCTCACGGAAGCAGGGAACTCTGACATCTTAATTGAGAGTATAAATTGTCAGAAGGAAATATACAATCCATAAATACTCTTATTCTTAGCATATGGTTACTGTTCTGGAAAGGCTGAAAAAGCACTTTGTTTAAAACTTTTTTACACTTCTGTCACTTATCTGATCTTCTTCAGGGTAAGGGTTAACAGCAGCTGAGGGTCAGCAAAAGGAAGTCTGTGTTGTAGACGCCTGCCTAGCGTCAGACCTAAGGATGTATTAGACACAATCAGCTTCCACTGTAATAAGAACTTTGACCTTTGAGCCAGAAAAAAAAAAAAAGAAAAAGAAAAAGATAAATATCAGGAAGAACTGGATGAATTTATTTTTTAAGGAAGTTTTCTGTCTCTCTTGCTTAGTGCTGTGTCCTGGAGCTTTGTAAAGGAGTTACTGGTTTCTGTAATTCCTCCGTCCCTACCCATCCATGGTGTCACACCGAGTTTATTTATGCACTATTCCACCAAAAACTCCACAGCAGCAAAAGTGTTACAGCAGTAAAATAAACACAAGAAAGCTCTACATAACTTTTAAAGCAATTACAGATCTGCCCCAAGGTTTAATTTGGATTATTAAATACCACTGATCTGGATCCTGAATCCAGCATCTTGCTGTGGCCAAATAACAACCATGCAAGACTAAGGACAGTGGGACTGTGGCAAAAAAAAAAAAAAAAAAAAAAAAAAGATATTGTATTAAGGAGCAATTCTAATATAAGATGGGGCAATGGATGGTTTCCTTGGATCAACAGGGTGCATATATACGGAACACTACCAACTTTCTTTGCCACCTGGGGTGCTATGCAGGGCTGCCCATGTCCTGTCCTTCTGCAGGTGTGATGGCACCACTGACTGCTCAATAGATGATAGCTCCTCCGTGGGAGGAGCATCAGCAGAAGCAGGAAAATCCTTCTAAAGAGAGCTCAGTACCCAAGTCAAGAATTTGTTTAGGCTCCTTTGGTTTTGGAGACTTCGCATGCACTTTCTTTTACGGCCATTCCTGATTTCTCATTTGCCACAAGCACAAGTCTGATGAGGAGCAGCTGAGGGAGCTGGGAAAGGGGCTCAGGCTGGAGCAAAGGAGGCTCAGGGGGAACTTGTGGCTCTGCACAGCTCCTGGCAGGAGGGGACAGCCGGGGGGATCGGGCTCTGCTCCCAGGGAACAGGGACAGGAGGAGAGGGAACGGCCCCAGGCTGGGCCAGGGGAGCTCAGGCTGGACATCAGAGAAAACTTCCTCACATAAAGCTCTGCCAGTCCTTGGTTGCCGAGGGCAGTGGTGGATCCCCATCCCTGTAGGGATTTAAAAGCCATGTGGTTGTGGCACTTGGGGACATGGGTCAGTGGTGACCTGGGCAGTGCTGGGCAATAGTGGGACTTGGTGGTCTTGGAAGGCTTTTCCAACCTAAATGATTCTGCCAAAGCACTTGTGCTTGAAATCCCCTGTTGAATTCACTGCCACCTCAGACAACAACCATGTTATTTCTATGACATTTTCTGTAGCTGAACTTCTGGTACTGCTTTCCCAGGGACATGTGCCAGGAAAGCTTCTCTGGTCCACCTCCCAGGCAGTATCTGCCATCAGCATGATGACAATTTACTCTTCCCCTGTGCTCTGGTGCTTCAGTGATTAGCAGCTTTTTTCAGTGAAACAAATGGAAGCTGATGGAATTGGAAGTAGATTGTTAATAGAAGGGTAGACCTATGAGAAGTGCTTTTAACACCTAAAGCGAAACTTGTTCTGTCAAGAGACTGAAGGCTTTTACCTCTGCTCCTTTTACATATTCTGTGAAATTTTAATGCCCATCGAGCACAAATGCACTTCAATAAATATTAAATTTTGTACCATACCAAAACCAGGCGAGTTGATGGCATAATGGCACATCTGCATAGCATACACAGAGCATCTGACAGAGTGCACACTGATGACAAAATACTCATTGACATGGGGAGAAAAGAAGTAGGAGGAAAAACACAAGCAGATCAGAAAATACTCATGAAAAACAAATCTCCATCTTAAGTGGCTTAGGTAATGGGAACTTTTCTTTTTTAAAGCATTAAACGTGGCCTCCCAAGTGTGATCATTCCATGAAACCAAATGTCAGCTTCCAGTCACTAGCTGGCATTTGAGACAAGTTTTCCCACTTATTGCAGAAGAGTTGTTACTTGCTGGCTAACTCCCCTTGAAATCCTGAGATAAGTCACAGGCTCCAGACATGGACCCGCTTCTCTCACTCTCCTAATCCTGAAAGTACAGATACTTCACCAAAGGGAAGGAAGGCAGCCTGAGAACTTTAAAAAAATAGAGAAAGAAAGAATGAGGCTAATTTTCACCTATCACTATGATCTCTAAATTGCCTTTAATAAGCTTCTGCAATATAGCAGGGAGCCTGGGTTGTGGGCTGCTCGTCTGCGAAGGAGACAGCTCTATCTCCATGCCATGGCTTCTGCCTCCATCCTGGGCATATTAACTTCATTTATCTCCTCCCACAGACTGAGGGAGAAATAACCAGCTCTTGATTTCAGCACCTGCCCTTTATCTCTCTGTGCAGAAGTCTTTTAAAAGGCTAATTGCTCGGCTTGGACTTTCTTGGCCTTCCACAGTACACAGCTAAAAACATATGCTTAAAATAATGTTAATTATATTGTTTGTCTCCAGTCAGATTGCTCCAGGACTGGAAGGAAAATCTGAGTTAGATCTCCCGTTTCCCAATAATTATTTGCTAAGAAAATGCAGGGTATCTTTCCTAACACAGACACACATATATATATTTATCCATGACCTACTGCTACCACACATGCTCACTTTGCATCCCGTGTTGCTTCCCACAGTGGAAAGGAGCAGGAGCACCAGGGTGTGCTCCCAAACTGATAAGCTCCATTATGCAGATGAGGATCGTGGCTCTAAGTGCTGTTATTTTTAGTTGACATTGATTCACGTTTGAACTATGGGCTAAGCAACAACCTGAATACATGTAGCACCTCTTGAATGCTCACTTCCTCAACAAAGGCCAAGATAAGCAACTTGAAAATATTCACTTGAAAACATTCATGCATACATTAGGTACTTACACACAAGAAAAAAAACATCATTGTCTGAGCTGCAGGGAAGTGAGTGAGTAAAAGCTCTGCCTCAGCCCTCATTTTCCAAATCATATCCATGTTTCAACTGCCTCCCCCAGAGTGCTTCAGCTGAAGACGGTTATTTCTAGGAGGCAGGAATAATATCTCTGTAGGGTGTCTTGTACTTTACAGCACTTCAGTATGCTGTGGCAAAAGGCAAGGATGGCTTGAAAATTAGTTAGCAATTAACTGCAAAGCTGATATATGTATATATATTCTTGGGACTGAATTCGACAGCTTTGCTCATTGGAATTACGTGTAGGTTGTGCCAACTCAGATGCAACAGATTCACAATTCCTCCAGACACTGTCCAAACTGGCCAAGCATAAGTTGTCCCTGCACTTGGGGAAGCTCTGGGCTCTCAGGACAAGAGAGACACCGAGGGGCTGGAGAATGTCCAGGGCAGGGAACAGAGCTGGGAAGGGGCTGGAGCCCCAGGAGCGGCTGAGGGAGCTGGGAAAGGGGCTCAGGCTGGAGCAAAGGAGGCTCAGGGGGAACTTGTGGCTCTGCACAACTCCCAGAAAGATGCCATCAAAGCCAGCATGGGTAGGGCTGCTCCCACCCATCCAGACTTGCCCAGAGAGTGTCATTAAACACATAAGGATTAAAGCTTTCTCCTTTATTTAGCTGCTGAAATGCCTCAGAGTTGCCAGGGTTATTGTGTAACTATATCTTCAGTCTGATCTTAATATGAGTTTGTTGAGCACTAGAATAACCTCCCCTGAAAACCTCAGACTGAAGTGGGAAGACCTGAGGAACTGGGAGACTCCCAGGAGAGAGACAGGAGGACAGAGGGCACAAAGACTCACAAGGCCATTTCTATAGGAGGGAAACATGTGCTGCTCCTCATCCCTCTCTGTGCAAAGGAAGGATGCTATTTGCATGTACAAACTGCTGCATGACAAAGCATACATATATATCTACATATATACAAACACCCCACTCCACAGTGAATGTCACCTTTTCTTCATGGAAAAGTAACCTGCTCTGGCCAAACTGCTGCTCAGCAAAAGTATTAAAACAGAAAAGAAAAGAAATAAGAAATCTAAAAAAAGAAAAGAAGGGAAAAAAAAAAGAAAGGGAACCAAAGGAAAACAAAAAAATAAAACCCAGTAGGTGTTAAATGGTCAATATAGAAGATTGATGTGACAGGCTGGCTGTATTCCCTTTGTAAGTCTGTCTCAAAACTCAAATGCTCCAGAGGAAAGGGAAGTTCTCCAAGCAAACACTAAGCATCCTTAAACCTGGAAGTACTTGACTGTTTGGCAAGGACTTAAGAGAGCTTAGCACACGCCAAAAACTGCTGGTTTGTTGCTTCAAGTGGCAGTATAAATATATAATTTTGAATACTATATGTCGTTAGTGCAGAAAGTTGAAACTTGATGGGATCTCACTCCAGAAACAGTATTTCTGTAAATTGTGGCCTGACATCACAGTCAGTGTGGCACACTCAGTAACTGAGAAAACCGTCATTTTTTCCTAGCAGTGAATTTATTTGGTGATGGCTCTGTGTCAACAAGGAATCACTGTAGCCTCAACGTAAGAGCTTTTAATTATCTGCACATAAGAACAAGTTGTCATAGAAACAGCCAAAGTTCCAGTGTTCCTCTGTATTCAAAGCATCACCACGTAGAAAGGACAACCTGAAGGGCTGGATTTAGATCCAACAACTGCTGTGGTGTTACTCAGACTATTCCTGTACTGTGGCTCAGGACTCAGACTCTGGACCAACCTCTCCTGAAGGAATTCAGTCTGAGTGACTGAAGGTATGCCATCTCAAGGACACAGGGAAGTGCAGGAAAGACATTAGTATATGCAGCCAGATAGAAAATTCCCACTGGGTGTTTTAAGATTACCAGCATATAAATAAATTGCCAGCCGCCACCGGTGGCCTTATGGACTCAGTGTGCCTTATCAGAGGATATTTTACTAAAGTTACCACAAAAGAAATGATGCTCTCACTCTCTTCACAGAGTAGCAACAAAAATAGTTCTGCAGAAAACAGACAGTGTTTAAAATACACCTGGCATAACAGACAAACAAGATTCCTTGTATTTAAAAAACACACGTTTGCTTACTTACCCACTTACACAGATTTCTTTATTGTAGTACTTAAACATCACACAGCCATTAATGGATTTTAGCCTCACAAAACCTGTCAAGATGGTAAATTCCTCAAGAGATTTGAGAGGTTCTCAGAAAGGAATGGAGGAGACTGCTCGGGATTACACAGAAAGCTCATCGGCAAGTTGACCAGACTTACAGGTCTTGAACTGATTTTCACTAGCTTGGGTAATTCTTAACTAAAGTACTCCAAATTTATCTTTATAGCATTTAATATAGACCCAGACAGAGGTGCAGAATACTAGAAACAGAAAAGGAAATTAATCAAAAGAGAGAATTATCAATGTTTGGTTACAGCATAACTAAACAACAGATGGAGAGACGAGCCTGCATCTTCAGGATATGATGAAGAAAACCATAGCTTCAGCAAATTTTAATTCCTCCACACACTTCAATTTAATAACTAATCACAAAAACTCACCCAAACACTTAGCAGAAATTAGGAACTTAAATGAAAACATACACATATGGCAATTGACAGTGTAATCACTTATCAGTCACTACTGAGAAGAGACATGATTTTTTGAAGTTACAGATATAAAGGGTATATATGTAATTGATAGGAACAGTATACTTTAAGGGATGAGGTCTTGAGCACTTACTCTTAGCCTGTCTTTGGGCAAAGCAACAGCTCCTTGCTTGATGATTTCCAGAACTCTCTCCACTGACAGCTCAGCTCCAGCTTGCTCTAATCGGGAGCTGAAAAAGCTGATCACCTGGAATGAAACATCACAGCACATAAATAAATAGAAGAGACCTTTGGATCAATTAATACACAAAGCTGTCATCTTCTTTTCTGGCACCGCTGTATCTGCACTTCTTAAAGAATTATCATGTCATTGCCTGTGTCACAGCCAGGGAGACTTTGTTAATGTCAACTTAGCACAACGCTCAGCATCCCCCTGCAGTCATTTTAAACAGACGGATGATTTTACAATACAACACACATAGCTGAATTAATAAATTTACATTTTCAAGTACTGTGCACTGACATATGCCTCTATTTCTTTCTGTCACTTCTGCCCATCAGGCTTTTAAGTTCTTCCAGTCTTTCTATGATTTGAGCTAGAAATTTACTTTCATTGTAAAGCATTAAAGTAAAAAAAAAATATTATTAAAGTAAAAAAAAAATTTCACTGACTTCTAGACAAAAGGCTTTAAGACAACTGTTAAGTATCTCAATATGAGAAATTACATTTCCTGGGAGTTGTGTAGCACCCAAAGCCACAGCAAGTGGACAAAGGACGTCCATAAAGCCCCTCTCCAACCCAGTATCCACCCCAAATGCTGCACATACCTTCCACATCCTGGATTCTAGGCCCAAGGAATCCTGCAAATTCCCTCTCATCTTCCAGACCTCCCCCTGGCAAAGCCTCTTTTCTGTGACCCAGCTGGTCCTTGTTAGCTAGAACTCAGTTAGGTCAAGCTTTAACTTTTATCCCTCTCCAAGCTCAGTAGTCACACCAGAAGCAGACATCCCACTGGCAGTTATCCACGTGGGACATCAGAAAACCTCCATTTCTATAGCTCCTTTCATCCAAAAAGATTAAACCCCATCCCTTACCCAGGGAAACTCCTTAGTCACACAGTGGATCCAGGACTCAAAACGAAAAGGGTCTGGAGAAAAATTTCAACACCTACTTAGAGTCCTCTGGAAGGCAAGAGGCACTTGGTAGAGTCTGTCTACACCAGAGCACCTGGCTACCCCTGGGCTGGAGGCAAGCACAACACTGATGACAGGTTCTGAAAATCCAGTGAGCTTTTGACACACTCTGTGGAAAAATACCGATGTTCACTTGTATCTGAATCACAGCCCAAATCCATCGAGTAATCTTTGATAATTCTCCCAAATAGAAGGGGGGAAAAGTATATTATACTACAAAAATCTCTGCTGAGCTCTCTTTGTTCTGTAGTGAGACACAGCTGGAGCCAGAAACTATTACCCTAATTATGTCTCCCAGCTCAGCTGCTGTACATAAAACAAAGACAGCTGATGGCTTGATTACTGTGAGATTCAAATTTGTTGTTCCTGTTTGGACTTTCCACAGAAAGTCCAGCCCTTGTTTTGAGCTGGAAGATTTGCTGGGATCTCTTGAAACTCTTGCACCAAGTAAATGAGACAGAGGTAGACTAAAGTTGCTGGAAGTTGCTTTTTTGGGTTGTCATGGGATTGTGGTGTTTGTTTTTTTTTTTCCTGTTTTATTTTGTTTCTAACAACAGAAGTATGGGAATCAGTCAAGAGAAAATTCAGGTTTAATCTTCTGTGCTGTCCCTACAATTATCTCCATACTTCAGCAGAAAGGGAGAATTTCACCGCCTCTGGCAGATGCTGCAGGTAGTCTTTTACATTCTTAAAGATAAGGACATGGTGGACACTGTGATCTCTGATCCTTAGGAAAAAACAGGAGTAGGAAGATGTGCGGGGTTCACAAGCAAGGGAGCTGGAGGGAGGGACCAGAAATAACAGTAAAATAGCAAAAAACAACTTGTGCAAAGAGCGTGAGGACCTCGGAGTGAGGCTGACATGGTTTTGGCACAGAGTTTGGGACAAATTGCTGGTGGAGGATACACAGCTCACAGAGGAACAAGCAAGTTACCCACAGACTTTGAAAGAAAAAAAACATCTTCCTGCCGACAACACTGAAACCCATCCTCACCAAGGGCAGGCTCCTGCAGAGAATCCATCCCAGTGGCACTGCCTTGTTAGCTCAAGTTCTACTAAACCACAACAAAAGCAAAACCTAATATTTAGCTTTTAACCAAAAGGATAAAATACTATCATAATGCAAACATGTGAAAAAACTGAATGAAGCTCACAGATACTCCCTGAATTCTGATGTTTCCTATTTTGGGAAGTCAAACCCTTCAATCTTAACATGTTTTTAAAAGACTTATGTTTTTGTGGTAAAGGTACTAATCTTCTTTGGGTAATACTTCAAAAGAACAAAAGCAAGACAGGCTTCCAGTATTTTCAGGCTATGTCAGCATTTTAGAGAACTCAGAATGGCTATTTTTGATGTGTAGTTGATGACTACAGTTAAAAATACCTACTTTAATAATGGTACTTATCTCTAGGAGTTATTTGCCTTACTACTTCTAACAATATATAAATTGAAGTACCTCTCTTTTGGACCCTGAGAACACAATATCCCACTGAGACAGTGAGGTACCCACAAGTATCCTGAAAAACAGAAAAGCAAAAGGAAAAAAAAAAAGATGAATTAAACAGAGGAGATCCTGAAGAAGGCATTTTCTTATTAACTCCAGATCAAGAATAAAGCCAAAAAGCATCTTGTATTACACCCCTCATGCCCAAACTACAGCCTCTGTAGCAGAGGATCTAATACTTTTCTTACTAGTCAGATATAAAAATATAAAATCTCAACATCATATTAAGGAAGAGTAGCCTTTTCCTTTGAAAGAGCTTTAATTATCTTCTACACTTAAGTAACAGAGGTGAACTTAAAACAAAAATGAAAATGAATAGACTTCCACTCCTTGTCCCCTTGAAAGTAAAATGAATCAGAAAAAATAAACTGGGTGAATTGTATAAAATGAGTTTTACTTTTTAGTAGACGCTTTAAAACCAACTGAGCATATGACTGAATGAATAGAAAAATCCCAGATCTTAGTGCAAATAAACAAAAGAGATGGTGTCTTTCTGAAAATCTGAAAATTAATTTTCTCCTTAACTATTTGGGCAACTGCTCTAAGAAAATAGAAAGAGAGCAAAGAATGCTTAAAAAGAAGAATAAAAAGAAACTCTACAGGTTGCTGGAATGACTCTTTTCCTAGTCATGTTGAGCACTGAAAGGCCTCTCCAGGAAGGAACATAACCCATTCTAAGGGCTCTCTCTCCAGTCTGGCTTCCATATTAACAGAGCTAAAAAGGCATATCAAATCCAGCATTAGACAACCTCACATGAGGACTGTCTGATTCCTGTCCAGATAAAATGGTGGGTGTCTGGAGAGCCTTGCCCTGTGCAGAGTCTAATCCTGGCTGTGCAAGGTACCCAGATGTGTGGTACAATGGGCATAGGGGACCTGGCTTGGCCACTTCCAGCTCAGGCCCTGCCAGTGTTTGTATAAAAATACCATTAACATTTCTACAAAAAACTGTTTTCTATAGTGATTTCCAAAACTGGTTTTAGTCCTAGACTCATCAAATGGTTTGGTTGGGAAGGGGCTTTAAAGGTTATCCAGTGCCATCCCTGCCATGGGAAGGGGCCCCTTTCACTATGCCAGGTTGCTCCAAGCCCCATCCAACCTGGCCTGGAACACTTCCAGGGATCCAGGGGCAGCCACAGCTGCTCTGGGCACCCTGTGCCAGGGCCTCCCTACTCCAGCAGTGAGAATTTCTACCTAGAGATCAATTTTCCATGACAAACTCATACTTTCTCCTTCTGTTTTCTAAACAGTAAATTTAAAAGGTATTGTCAGAGATTAGAAGTACTACAAGATTAGAATGACTTAGAAACATTTTTCATTTAAAGTCAGTATTTTATGTTTTAGAGACTATTTTTGAGATTGTGAGGGAACAACCTCAGTGTCTGTTATTTCACCCAACTATTGTTTTCAATTGGGCTGCAAGGCTGAAGTAACAAAATATTTCCCTTTACACTATGCCAACAGCAGAGTTATCAAGGGCAAAATGTTTTCTCCACTTGGATTCTGTCAGCAGATGCTGAAGTGCCTTGAGGCCTGCGGCGGTCCAGGCAGTACCTCTGCTTAATGAACATGACAGCTCCTCTCTTTCTCCTCCAGCTAAAAATAACAGTACAACACATTGCTGCCTCCTCTGCCGGCAACTGCAAAGGTCAGTTCTGCAAGACAGAAGAAAAAAATCACTTGGCACAAAATGAATAAGTTCTGAACCTGTTTTTGTCAATTTTGCTTCCCTTTGAAAGTGATTGAAAGAAACACTTGCTGTATTTTACTTCCAGCCACATTCACCACTGGGAGAGTAATATGGTGTATTGATGGCACACTGAATGGAGAAGAAAAGGAGAAAACAAACCACTCGCTGTAAAGTACCACAGGATTAGCACTTCAACTAAGTAGCTTCTGTAGGGAAACACAAATCACAGCTACATTTGGTATCCAGCAGTCATACCTGGAAAAAACGGGAGGCAAAGCCAACCCTCACTGATTTAAGAAGGGGTGAAATAGCTTCAGGTGATTCAATTGCAGGAGAAACACAAGAGGTTAATCAGCAAACTTGAAGTATTGTATTTTTCAGAATCACCTTGAAATGAGGAACATATTCAAGGACACATGAGCTTTTCCCAGTATTCTGCTCTCCACTCCTAGTGTGTACGAGTGAGGAGAAAAAAACCAGGCAAAAAGACACACACCCCCTCCCCAAAAAGCAAACAAACAACAACTAAAAAACCCAAATCCAAACCCACCAAAAACCCCAGATCCTTAAAGTATTCAGGCTCTGATAATCAGCAGTATCAAGGTTTTTCTGAGGACATTTTAAGGAAAGCCATAAAAAACTTAGTTCTTAAGTCTTGCAGTTCTTACAACAGGGGTTGCTATGCCAGAGCAAAGTCAGCTTGATTGATTCTAAAATCTAGCAGGGAAATGTCTTTGAAGAATTAAATACCTTGTAGGCAATTGCGCCAATTGAGTCCTTTGCACCATTAAGCCATTGTTCCCAATCTCCTGATGTCTATCAGACTATTTTGCAAACAAAATTCTAGCAGCTCCTAGTTAGGCCTGTTCCACCACCTGGTATCAGTTGCTTGCTTGTAGGAAATATGAGAGCAGTGAAAGCCAAGGAGTTCTCACCATGGCCATGAACCAAACACATCTTTAGGAATGATAAGCGAAGAGTCTCCACCAAATTCCTGACATATCTGAGGTGGCCGACCAAATTACAGACCACCTCTGAAGTGGAGGCATATAGACAGCTCCCAGCTGAAATATTTCTGCACAAGGCCAGAAGAGGAACCATAGCATTCCTCTTTGTTCACCATTCAGAAGAATATCCTGTTTTAGCTAAACAAGATGCACTATCTCCTACTAAAATGACTTTCTAAAATGAAAAATAAAGTAATAGGAAGCAGAAGGTATTTTGATTTCAGTTTCTTCTGTACAGCATTAATGGTTTCCATATGTTCCCAATCAGCTGGCAATGGTGATTTTTAGATTTATAAAAACACAGAGGCAAAGAAGTAGTTTTCAATAAAAAGTGGTCAATACACTGATGACCCCTATTTTTGCCTCAATGATGACGCACACAGAGATTACGTGTATCTCCAGAGTAAACTGAATGGTCAAAATCCTGAGGAACAGGCCAGAGTTACAGGAGACCAGGTCTGTACTGAAGGTAACCTGGGCAATTCCTGCTCTGGTGGGGCTGCAGAGGCATCCCCACACCTACCTGTGCCTACAGACCTATGCTGGTCTGTCCCCTGCCCTAGTGCCACACTGCCAAACCTCTGCTATCCACAGGTCCCTGAAAACCTACCACAGTGCTTCCTTATTCCTAACCTTGGAAAAGTCTTTCCTTATGACCCGCAAACCCACAAGTATGTGAAAGAGATTATTCCATTTCCCTTCACAGCAGCATTTTATTTGAAAAATACCACATCACTTTACCCTTCCCATGGCAAATCAGCACTTTCAGAGGTTCTGCTTTCTACAGCTCTTATTGGAATTTTTCTTACTTGGAATTTCTTTCATGCTGCCAGTGGGCATAAGCCCAGGGGTGCCCAGGTGGGCAGTGGCCCCTGGGCTGTGCCAGGCAGGTGTGACACAGCCCCAGGGCAGTGCCCGTCCCTGGGCCGGCTCTGCTGAGGCACCTCCAGTGCTGGGGACAGCTCTGGGTCCTCAGGACAAGAGAGACACCGAGGGGCTGGAGCGTGTCCAGGGCAGGGAACGGAGCTGGGAAGGGGCTGGAGCCCCAGGAGCGGCTGAGAGAGCTGGGAAAGGGGCTCAGGCTGGAGCAAAGGAGGCTCAGGGGGAACTTGTGGCTCTGCACAGCTCCTGGTAGGAGGGGACAGCCGGGGGGATCGGGCTCTGCTCCCAGGGAACAGGGACAGGAGGAGAGGGAACGGCCCCAGGCTGGGCCAGGGGAGGGGCAGATTGAATATTAGGGAAAAATTCTTTCATAAAAGGGCTGTCCAGCCCTGGCACAACTGCCCAGGGCAGTGGTGGAGTCCCTACCCCTGTTGGGATTTAAAAGCCATGTGAATGTGGCACCTGGGGACATGGGTCAGTGGTGTCCTGGTCAGTGCTGAGAAATAGTTGGATTCCATGGTCTTGAAAGTTTATTTCAACCAAAATGATTCTCAGATTCTAAACCCACAGTAATCCAGCCAAGGTGTCACCAGAATGATTAGGCTTAGAGAACACCTCTGGGTTATTCTTTGCTTGTACACTCACACAGAATTGCAGCAGATGCCTTTTACTACCATCAACTACTCATTATTACATTCCCAGTACATTCTCCAATTAATTTTTCATCAAATTTTTAGCCTTTTCACCTCTTCCATGCTTCCTTTTGGTTGATGAGTACATTATGCACAACTGAGTAAAAATAATAAGCATTTAAGTCTTTATATGTCATATCTATTTTATACATTCTTGACAAGGCAAACTGGCAACTGTTCTGGTGTCCAAAACTCATTACAGAGTTTACATGCTCTGTATTTTGCTCTGACTTCTGCAGCATTAAACATTATCACACTGTCTGTTAGTATTTCTCTATGAAACACAAATCTGGACTACAGTTTACTGTTGAAGAATCTTTCATCAACTGGTGGGCAGAATTTGCTGGAGCAGAGGGATGCCAGAGTGACACAGTTCGTGACAGGCACCTACTGCTCACATGAAACTATAGAGCTATCTGATGATTGGAATCATAGAATTCCAGAATGGTTTGGGCTGAAAGGCACCTTCAAAGGTCCAATTCCAATGCACCTTCCACAAAACCAAGTTGCTCCAAGCTCTGTCCAACTCGACCTTGGACGTTGCCAGGGATCCAGGGGCAGCCACGGCTGCTCTGGGCACTCTGTGCCAGGGTCTCCCCACCCTCCCAGCCTGGAATTCTTTCCCATTATCCAATCTGTTCCTGACTTCTGGCAGTGGGAAACCATTGCCCTTTGTCCTGTCACTAAATTCCATTGTCAAAAATTACACTCCTGGCTCCACTGCAGCATGGGTGCAAATAATCCAAACATATTTTGCTGTTTATGACCAGAGAAAGCACCAAGAGAGGGAGTCAGCATGTAGCAGAGCCCCTGCAGACAGAGCCGGGGAGCTTTAGACAGGTAACTTTTCTTGACCACTCGTGCATTACCAAAAGTTGGAACATTTACCATTTCCACCTACAATTTACACAATTTGGGCCACAAAATGTAATTGATCACAACTGCCTGAAAGCCAACACAGCTCCCCAGTACACAGGAAGTTGGTGGATCCATCCTCTTCTGAATAACTAGCCTTGGTCACATGAAAAGCCTGGCAAGCTCACTACTCTGTCTGAAAGCAGGCTAGGACGGATGCTGAAATAAGAATATAAGAGCAGGTCAAGAAAGAGGAGATCCTCCCCATGAGTATGTACTCCCAGCTTTCAACAACATACAGTTTAGAAATTTATCAAGCCAAATCTTTTTTCTGACTCCTTTTAGAGCACAGCTACATTTCAGACATCCACAGTGTCCCATACAGCTGTTAGGAATGAACACCAATGCAGAGAAAAGTCTGGTAAGTTCTTGGAGACAGAAAATCATTTTGGTTTGTCTCAGATCCTGCCCACATGGTTCCCAGACAAGCTCCCAGTAATGTGTACAGTAAAACTAACATGATTTGCCACTGTTTCAAGGGACAGCAAGATCAGTTAGAACATTCTGGCTGTAGCACACAAGACAAAGACTGGCTCTGTACAGTGCTGCCAGTGCTGTGTACGAAGTGCAGGACGTGACAGGGTAGACGAGGAGTCAGATGAATCTCATCTTTTATTCAGATCTACAAGCCTGACAGCTCTTACCACTTGCCAGATGGTGACAGGTACATTTTAAAAAAAAAATTTTAAAAAATTCTTTTTTTGACGTCCTCGCTTCTCTAACAAAGGAGCTATTTAAAAATTCAACATGCTCCATTGGAAAGCTTTAAATAGTTTCTGAATGTAACTGGCATTATGCTGTAACCCAATATTAAATAGTTTTGGGGAGGAATTGTTTAAATTGTTGAGGAAAACCTACATTTATCTGATACAAAGGAAAGAACGTGCTGCTGTCTGTGGGAGGCACAGGGCTGCAAGCAGAACGATCTGGCTACCACCAGTTATCCTGGATGTGGGCAAGTAACCAGAGAAGGTCCCTATCTCAGTCAGGAATGTAGACAACTGTTATCTTCAGTGCTCCATATCCTCTTTACACAACTTTAAGACATCTTGTTCTAATCATGCAGACAGTATCATGCTGCCTGTAGTCTGCAGCTGCTGAAAGTTTGGAGAGTTTTGAGCTTCAAGTTCTCCACTCCCCAAACTCTTGCATGACTAGAAAATGTGACGAGAGAACAGAGGAGGAAGGCATAGGTACAGAGCAGGATTTCAGTTCAACATTTAAAAATTACTTTCCTTTATGGGCAGTCATATACCTGCCAAATCTCCTGTAATTAAAAGCAAATCAAACCTGAAACTCCGCATATTAGACACAATAATGTTATTCACTGCATCCAGAGACTTAACATGCTGCTCACCCCTCCCTCCCAGCAGTTTGCACCCAGTGATCATAGTGTGACTTCAAACGTTGCTCAGCTCTGCAAATATTGACTAGAAGACAGAGAAACATTTGCAATGCTTCAGATTTTTCTAGCAGAAGCTCAGGCTCTCCATGCGAATATTAAAACTACTATCAGATGCAGGAATAATTAACAACTGTTTCCCAAAGTCATACTCCACTGAGAGTCACACTAGTAACAGCTTCTTACCCACAGCTGTTTTCTTCTGTTTCCTTCTAAAATGTTTTCCTACACAAGGGGAAGGTTACTGTGAAGAAAACACTTGGCAGGTGAAAACACACATTCAGATACAGACATGGAATAAGACAGCTGAATGCCTGCTCTTTAGTTATTTAAAAATAATTCCTTATAATTATTAATAGGCTGGTGATAGGAGTAAGAGAAAAGAAAAAGGATTGTTTGATGATGAAAATCAGCTTTTCCTGCCCTGAAAGGTAGGTTTCTAACAAGGGGCAGTCAAGAGAAGCTGACATTGTCTTCCCTTTGGAGGGTGAAAGATGTGTCACAGCTTGGGCATTCCTTACCAGAGGCATCTCAAAATCCCTCTGATTCTCCTGAGTAAAGATGTGGGAAAGGGTTGTTAAAGAAATTAGAGGGTTGGAACTAGATGACCTATAAGGTCCCTTTCAACCCAAACCACTTTGTGTTTCTAATGCTGCCCAGAAGCCAGCACAGCACAGGCCCAAAAAACAGGCAAGAAAATTTCAACATTTTAAAACAAATTGGTAAGAGGTGATAAATATTTTCCATCTCTCAAGAGCAAAAAGAGATTTCATAACCAAGTGTAACCATCTTTGAAGTCACATATCACTCACCAGGTCTATATTTTGCATGATGTCCTGGAAGGACGGGTGAGTCCGAAACTGCTCGAACAGATCCCGCTTGTAGAGCAGAGCATACACCAGGTTGGGGTTGTGATGGAGGGAGTTGGTCAGGCAGGAATTGATGATCTCCAGCATCATTCGGATCACTTCCTCGATCACATTCAGGTCTTGCGCCTTTAAGAAAGGAGTAAAAGGTCAGTGTGCCCTTTTCCATCGTAAAATATTGAGTAATAAAGGCATTGGACAGGTAATTATTACTAATAAAGCTATTAGCTGGCAATGTCTCTGTGGTGAGCAAATCTGGTATCCATGTGTCTGGAAAGGAAACTGTTTTCTACAGTGATCACCAAAATTTTAATTGAAATGCATTATACTAGTACTCAGCCTCTTAGTTTGATTCTCCCAATAGGAGTCACGATATAAAGCATTATATTATAATCAGCCAAATTCATAAGGGTTAACTGAACAGTCTTTTCAACCCTTCTACTCTAAGTAAAAGCATATAACTTATTTATTCTGTTCAGCCCCTATGCAGGAAGAAGGGATAGAGAAAAGACAAAAAAATACCAGAGAAATAAAAAACAGTGTGTGAAAGAGAAAAGCAAAAGCAGGAGAAGGAAAACTGACTGGATCAAATATCACGGCACCTTGAACATCTGTCACTGTTACCAGACTTTTTCTCTCTGACTATTTTTTAAAATTATCTTCTCGGCATTGAAGAACACTTGTAATAAATGAAAAAAGGAATCTCATTTTGTAGTGCTCTAAGCCTTCACACTAAGATCAACTTGTAGAGCTTTTCATTTTGTCAGTGCATTTGACAACTCAAACTTCCTAAGCCGAACAAGCTGTCTTGTGAACTCTTGCCAGCTGTCTGGATTTCCCTCCCTGAGCTCCACATCAGGGTATCTCCAATATGGATACTCCAACTGCAGACCTGTCTGTCCTACCTTGGAATAGGGTAAAAAAAGGGCAATTCTACCTTGTTTGTACCATTTAGGTTGTCTCCATCACATCAAACACTGGACTGAGACTTTACAGGTTTGGCAAGAATATGAACCATATTAAACCAGCTTGAGTTTTTCTGCTGGGTATGAAAAATGAAATCACTGACATCTCCTTTTTCCAACTGCCCACAAAGTTCATTTTCTGAGTTATCACAAGGCACTTAAATTCTTCACAAAAAGGGAGCAGTTAAAACAGCATTTTGTTGGGCTGTCATTCAATCTGCACAGGTATTTTCTACTATTAAGTAGCACTCTACAAATTGTCATGTGGCAGATGTATGGCTCTCACCAAGGCAGAATATAACTCAGGAGTTTCCATTATCCTGTTTAGACTTATAAAGAGAAAAATTCTTTACTCTGGCTGCTTTCCATGCAAAGTAAGGTGCATTTCTTCCTAGAAGCGTAGATCACAGAATCTCAGAATGGTTTGGGTTGGAAGGGACCTTAAAGTTCATCCAGTTCCACCCCTGCCATGGGCAGGGACACCTTCCACTGTCCCAAGCCCAATCCAGCCTGGTCTTGGACACTGCCAGGGATCCAGGGGCTTTGTTGGGCACCCTGTGCCAGGGCCTTCCCACCCTCACAGCCAAGAAGTCCTTCCTAATATCCCATCTATACTTGCCCTCTGGCACTGGGAAGGCATGCCCCCCCCACCCCATCTCTCTGTCCCTTGTCCCAAACTCTTCCCCTAGACATGGCTCTGCAGAAGGCAGCACCATTCCCCTAACCTACTCCCCTATTGCTTTTGTGCTGCTGAGCACCATGGAGAAGTGAGATCACATCATTATTCCTACATTTCACTCTGGTTATCCCCAACATTGCGTTCTACATGTACAAGGGAGATTAAAGTGGAAGCTTTTTGGAGCTCTTGTTTGAAGAGGAATATCTTGTGCATGCATTCCAGTAAAATTCCTTCTTTAGCAATGATGTCTGACAGCGAGGGTTACAGTTTTTTTTCTGAATGTGAGTATCTCCTATTTTTTAATGACTTTGCCACCTAAATTAGCAGTGTAGTGTAGCTAACAATGACGGCAAAAATGCTTACAAAGCTGATTGCTGTCAATGGGATCACATTCTTCAATGACAGAAATAATCTTTACTTTCAAAACGCAGGTGGTTCCTCTGCCAGTTGCTACCTAGTTATTGTGCTATGAAACAGCATCTCAGGTAGGTGTTGTGAAGGGTAAGTAATGGAAAATATAAGACAAAAATAGAAATAACTGCTTCAGCTGGGATCTGAAGAAAAATCCAGACCTAACTCAGCTGGGGAATGGTGCTTGCCTATCAACTCAGATTTTACTGCAGAACATGCTGTATTATGGTGGAATTTTAAAATCTCTGAACACTAGCATACTTCTTCCCCCAGTGCAGCAGGGTGAGCTAACGACCAAGACACTATCCTAAAATACAGACTACATGACTTTCACAGAAATATTACAATTCTGAATCAAGTGAGATCAAGCTACCAGAAAGGTAATAAACCACATAACTACTTTTCAAAAACTGTATGTTTTTTAATAAAAGGTGTTCATCTTAAACCCCAGGCACACAGCTAATTGAAACAGAAAGCATTGCTAACCATCTTCCAAGAGGTTGGAGACTCTGCTAGTGGACAGCCTCAAACAATGAAAAGGTTCAGAGGTTATTCCATAGTAATTCAATTTAATATTTTTAAGAGATTCTGATGGACAAAATCAACCATCTGTACTTCAGCTACCACATTGCAGGCGCAGAATCTGGGATCTCCATGAAGAAGAATAGAAGATATAGTGAAGATTTTTACTCAAAATTGCCTACACAAAAAAAGAATTTATAAGAAGAACGATTTCCATAAAAGATAGAGACGTTGCATTGAATGCCTGTATTGCACATACATTATCAGGAGAACTGTCTGCTTATTAGAGATTGAATAATTCCTAAGGGTTTAAAAGTTTTCAAAACAAAGGAAAAAACAAGCATACATCCAAGGACAGCATTTGGGTAAGACAGTAGAGAAATGCTGATAAAATGCCATGTGGTTTTGTTGCTCTGTATCATCAGTATCACGCTACAGCCCCACTGCATCCAGACATGGTATCAAGACAGGTATAAATAAGGTTACATTAACATTTTGTTGTTGCAGTTTATCACCCTGTGTATTACTTTCAGAGCAGCTGAACACAGCTGAAATGCTGAATGCATGTGGCCAAGGCAAGGACTAACACATCATCCTCAGTAGCTTTGTAACACCATTTTTTTTACTGGATTAGATATGAAAAGTCAAATACTGATTTGTGAAATGTAGACATGCTTCAATCTTTTGAACAGTCCATTTAAAGGAGAGGAGTTAAAAGTTTCCTGTTGCTTACAATTCACAAATTCAGTGTGGTACTCACATTTAAAATTACTACAATATTCCTTTAAAAACAGGGCTCAGATAATGCCTCTGTCAACATTGATGTGTTCTAGTTCTCCCTAACCTATTTTTTTTGTTTATTCCCATAGAAATAATTATATCATTAAAAAGAAAAGTGGAATCAAAAAGCTTGGTGCCAACACTGTGAGACTGAAATCATGCCTGCAAAGGGGACACGAATGTAGGCACAGCCCTCATATTACTATGGGTAATTCCAGGTAATCACTTCATGTTCCTTCTCAGGAGGAAAATTAAATGTTGTGCAAGAATCTCTTGCAAAGACTCTAACTTTTAAGGGAAAAAGACAGATGTTCTGGTCATGTTCAAGATGCACAAGGGACAAACGAGGCAGGGACAGCTAAAGGTATCCAGGTACAAGTCTGGGCAGTCTTTTGTTAAAAGGAAAAAACAAGTGATCATGCCAGAGAAAAGAGAATGGAAATAAACTGAGAGGATGCAGGGGAAAACACAATGATTGAGAACATTATCTGGGGAAAAACAACTTGACTTTGATAAACACTATCAAGGAACATACAAAAGTTCAAAGCCAAAGCAAACGATGGGCAGAGCTGGATGTTCCTGTATTTGACCATCCTGAATATTGTTATTTTCTCTACCTGAAATACAATTAATAATTAGCATGGTATCCTCCTGGCAAACACTTCCACAAAATTTAATACTTACATCCTGATGTGTAAAACCACTTGAAAAGTATATCGCTTTTAAATATCAAGAGAAGTCAAGCAGCCTAACCACAAAACCCCAGGCATTGGCTCACAGTTCAGTTCTTTACAGACCTATTTACCCATCAAAAAACAAATCACTGTCAGCAGAGGATGCAAAAACTCAGTGTCACCAAAAACTTGTTTAAGTTATGGTGCCCCATATCCTGGTTCCCACAATGGGACATTCTGAATGCTCATCCTTTTAATTCAATTTGACATTGAATTTCTTTTAATTACTGTGATGATGAAAAACTGATTAAAAAGATCTATCATGAATGAATTCAAATTTCCACCTTCTAAATGTAACCACTTCTAAGGAGATAAAGGGAAGCATGTATTGTGTAATTCAGCTTAATGTTGCATAACCATCCCTCATGATTTGTACTGTCTAATATAAACAGAGACAAAATTATTCACCTTTCTGTTTTCTTTCCTCCATAGTTTATATGGAAAATAATAGCTGGTTGAAAAATCAGAATTTTGGAGACTTGTGATGCTGAGAAATGACATCAATGTGGACATGAGTTTCTCTTCCATGATGAAATTATCTCCTTAATCAGCCCACATTTTGACCTTCAGTCCTAGGTCCAGGCTGGAAGTCAAACACTGGCCTCTTTCAGAGTGGTACCCAGGGTATTGCACAGCACAGATGGAGACAAATTTCTTAATGATATATTGCATTTTTGATCATTAACCCAGGAAGATATACTGCACACTCAGACACAGCTGGCACAGGGTTCTCAGAGAAGCTGTGGTTGCTCCATCCATGGAAATGCCCAAGGCCAGGCTGGGCCCTGGGATAGTGGAAGGTGTCTCTTCCCATGTCAGGGGTGGAACAAGATCAACTCTAAGGTTCCTTCTAACTTGCAAACCTTTCATGGATTCTCTTCCATCATTCTAAGAAGCATTAGGGAACAAACTTAAGTCTCACAAGTCCACATGACAATTACATGCTTCAGACTTTATATTACAGATATAATGATGTATTTCTTTACTGCAAGATGAAATTCACTTAAATGAAATGATGTGGTTTTTCTTCCTTTTATCTAGATGTACAGTAAGCCTCAATTCAAAGCAAGTAATAATTCTAAAGAGGTCTAGTTTCTAACTTTTTTAAAAATTGGAGATCTAACAGAGCAACTTCTCCTTTGTGGCAAGATCCCTATGAATAGTGTTATGTACCATATGACAATGGGTACAGACAGCCAGATTTCTCACTGTGAATTTACATCAGAGCAATTTTCCAGCCAGCCAAATTATATTTTCAGCTAAATAACCGTTAATTGCACAGTTAGCACAATAAGCAGGAAGAAGCTTATCTGCCTAAAAAAAGCAAAACCTGAGCAGGGGCTGGTAAGGGAGTACACTCCAACTGCACAATATAAGTAGGGTAAAATAAAACAACAGGACAACACACTGTGCTGAAGTCTTAATTCAAAGAAACCTAATGAAACAAAGTGGAAATGTCACATATAATTGCAGAAGAAATACTTGATGGAAATGCAGGCTGATCAAAAAAAAACCATGTCCAAACACAGTTCTGATCTTAAGTGCTTATGACAATGAATGACTTTTAGTGAGTGGGAACTTGCTGCCAGTAATAAAACGCTTTGACATTTGAATTTTCAAAAGTGCAAGTTGCTTTGTGTCAAAGCTTGGTGGCTTTAGCTCATTCTGACCAACACTGCAGGTCCCTCTCCAGCAGAGCCAGAAGTGCACAGCGTGCAAAAGCTGCGAAAAAGCTACTTAAAACAGTTGGGCACAATGTAATAGTTTCCTTCCCAGGAACTCCACAATTCACAGAAGGAAAACCACCTTGGACTCACCACTTTCCCTGCTAGTTCTGAAACCCTCTTAAAGACATCTACTCCCTTTGCCTCTCTTTGCAGCTCAGAAAATCCCAGGATGATTTGGGATGGCAGGAACCTTGAAGCCCATCTTTTTCTACCCCCTGCCATGGGCAGGACATCTTCCACCATCCCAGGCTGCTCCAAGCCCCATCCAACCTGGCCTTGGACACTGCAGGGATCCAGGGGCAGCCACAGCTGCTCTGGGCACCCTGTGCCAGGGCCTCCCCACCCTCCCAGCCAGCAATTCCTTCCCAAGATCCCATCTGGCCCTGCCCTCTGCCACTGGGAAGCCATTGCCTGTGTCCTGTCCCTCCATGGCCTGTCCCCAGTCCCTGTGCAGCTCTCCTGGAGCCCCTGCAGGCCCTGGAATGTCAGGAAGGGCAGCACCATGTCTGTCTATGTTGCTGCATTCACATGGTGAGACCACCCATCCTCTTCAGAGCTGAGGCTGAAGGCTTCATACGGATGTAGGAATAGAGAAAAGGTGAGGGTGGAGGCTACACAGGCAACTGGAATTATGGCTGTTCATGCTGAGCTCCTGTCCACGATGATTCACTATAGCTCTTCATCTGTAATATTTTCAGTGAGATTCAACAATTTGCGAACATAGATTATAAAAAATTATAGTCATAAACAACTACTTCCTTCATGACGCAGACATGACTATAAAGGCAATTTTGTCAGCAATGGAAAGAAAAAAGCATACATACTCTGCACAATTAACAGATATCAAAAGGACTAAGAATGCCAAATTAACCCCAAACAGACAAGTTCTGCAATTTTTTTTACCAGGGAGAAACTGGCAGGAAAAATTTGGTAAACTGTTCCAGATCCCTAAGTTGCAGCCACACAAAGTACAGCTGAACAGATAGCTTCAGTTAATTCTATATGACTTTTTATTTTCATCTGGCTTTGTACATGCTAAAGAATGCTTGAATGAATTATGCTTTTGGACATTCAGTAGTTACTAACTCTGTCTGTAACGCAGCTATTCCAGATTTCAGGGTGGTACTTCTCAATCTTTTGTGAGGAATAGGCAATAGACACTCTAGAGAATTTCACCTTGATAACATAATTTATCAGCACCTACAACTGAAATGATGTAAATTTCCCTTTTGTCTTTACAGGGGAATATCTATAGTTAAACAAATTATTTTTAGTTAGTTTAAGAGAAGCATATGTATCTTGTTTGTATTAGCTTTGGGGAGCTTCCAAGAGAGCTGTCTGAATTTCCTGCACTTTCAGCAGAAAATAAAACCTTCAACAAAATAAATTTGCTCTGCCAAAGGAGTGGAAGAATGGAGAGGAATGAAGGAAGCTCACAAGAAAGCTGTTCTTACCCTCAGTGAGCAAAGCAACTTCAAAGCCAAGCCTTTGGTGACCAGAATCTTATCTTTATCTCTTTTACTGGCAATACTCCTTGGCTGTTCTATGTCAAGCTCAGACAACTTTTGGTAAAGTAGGTATTAAGTGAAAAAATGCAGGGCCTATAGTGATTATAGCCTCAAGAATTAACTCTGGCATCTCTGATCACTGCTTAGAAATGAAAGCAGAGCAAAGTTTGCTGCCAGACACTTTGCTAAATAAACTGTCCGTCCTGACACTCCTCCTCTACCTCCCCGAGTAACTGGCAAGCTGAGAATGCAGGTTTTCAGCCTTGCCAAGCCAGCCCATGCAGGAACACATTTCCCATGAGGAACACAGCATTTCCAACCTGCATCCCAACACCAACACCCACCACAGCCCATGACAAGGCTACACTGGAGGAAATGCCACAGTGTGTGTTCTGTCCCAGAGAAAAGGCCCAGGAGCAGTCTGCTCCAAGGAAAAACACACCACAGGACACCTGCTAAGGAAGCAAGCCCAACTGCTTACATGCTCCCAAACCCTGTTTTCTCAACTTGTACTAGCCCAGGAAATAACGAACCATTTCTGAGGACACAAATATAACCCAGGGAAGGTGCAGATGCTTCACTGGTGCTCCTTACATGACTTCACCATACTGTGTTTATTATCCCACTGACCTACAGCTAATCCACAGCTCATCTCCTGGTCACTCCTTCACCTCCATCTCTTCTCCCATCCGTGCCCTTCCTGTCTTTGAAATTACACTCCTAAACCACTTCACTTTGAAATATCTTAACTTATCCTCCACCTCCTCCTTCAAAGTCAGGCTCCAGAATAAATAAAAAAATTAGTATAAAATTGCCCAGATTCCCTCAGTGTTTTACTGATTCTTGGTGATGATTAACTCTCACAGCCCTGTGTGCTTTTTACCTGTTTACTGAGGATTTTGCAATTCCCAGAATCACAGAATCCCAAAATTGTTTGGTTTGGAAGCCTTATTGGCAGGGAAACCTTCCACTAGACCAGGCTGGTCCAAGCCTCCCCATGAATCAAATCAAATCAACTGATTTTCATCCCAACTAGCTTAGAAAAAGTAAATTGCTTTGAAAGACGTCTACTCAGGGTCAAGTTTCAGAGGCTGGTCTAAGCCCTCCAAGAAGCTCCAATGTAAGGGGATCCACCACAATGCCCGAAATACCTGACACTCACCAGCTGGGAACTCAAACACTCCCAAAACAGTATTTCCAAACCACACACAACAATGACAACAGAATGCAAACAGTATTTAGTACAACTAAAATCATTGTCTAAGATCCTACAAAACCTGGGAAGCAACTGTTACTAGAAGATGGCAATATTCCTACTAAAAAAATTAAAACTGTAAATTTGTATTTAGTCATACTGTGCTTGAAATACTAATGAGGTTTTCTTGCTGTTGAAAGGAAATTAAGATTTCCCTGTTTCTCCATGAAACTAAGCAGTATTCCCTAGAGGTATGGGAAGATTTTGTTTAGTTTGACTGGTAGAACAAGAAAGTACAAGTCCCATATGCAACCCCAACTCCACCATACAAAGGTAAATAGATCATCATGATACAGGCTCTAATTAACAGAACTAATCTACTCTGAGAAGAGTTCAAGGACTTTAAAGATATTCCTCAAGTGAAAAAGTTTCTGATTCCAGCCCTACACATTCATCTTGCCTGCAAAATGTCACCAGCAGAGCTGTCTGGAGAAGTTACACAGCAATAGGTGCTACAACAACTGAAATCTCGATAATTATCACGGAATGATTACCATGACACGAAGGTTTGGGTTGGAAAGGAGAGAGACCACCTTGTTCCAGACCTCTGGCATGGGCAGGAGCACCTTATACAATCCCAGGCTGCTCCAAACCCTGGCCTTGGGCACTGCCAGGGATCCAGGGGCAGCCACAGCTGCTCTGGGCACCCTGTGCCAGGGCCTCCCCACCCTCCCAGTCAGCAATTCCTTCCCAAGATCCCATCTGGCCCTGCCCTCTGCCACTGGGAAGCCATTGCCTGTGTCCTGTCCCTCCATTCTCTTGTAAAAAGTCCCTTTCCACTTCCTTGTAGGCTCCTATCAGGAGCAATGCAGGTCTTACACAAGACAAAGTTTCCAATTTGAACCAAAATAACCTAGCATTAACCTAGTATTAATTGCAATGTAAATAGTACCTAGTTAAATTTGTAGACCTTAAAGTATATCCTAGTGATGATTTCTGATGACCCTCTTTGAAGCAAGTAAGTGGTTCTCCAAAAAGGAACAAATTTAACAATTTTGTACAAAGGCACAGTTGCTACAAGGCATTCATTTTTGTGTTTCAGGTCACAGTTAACTCGAAATTTAAGCACCCTTACTGAGTTTTAATGCTTCTTTTGAATGGGCTCTTATTCTTTTTAGCCATTGTGATGTTAACTGAAGTACAGAAATTCATATTTTTATCATGAAGAAGAATAAGATGATAAAACATTACATCTTGCAAATGTCCAGAAAAAAACATCAATAAACAGTTTAAACCAAGCAGTTTTCTTCATGTTTTTCCTTCACACCTCCCAAACTTTACTACATATGATACACTACAGTTGCAGGAATGTAATTTATTCAGCAGTACCCTATCAACCCAGCATCATCTCTGACTGTATTATCAAACATTTTCTTCATCCTTGATATTGTACCTGAGTAATAACTGTGATACTCTCTGCAAAAGCATATATACAACTATTTCCTGTGTGTATTTCCTGTGAACCACCTCAAGAAAAATCACTCAGTAATTTCAGATTACACCAGCCCTGGAGTCAGCTCTGGGCCCTCAGGACAAGAGAGACACCGAGGGGCTGGAGCGTGTCCAGGGCAGGGAACGGAGCTGGGAAGGGGCTGGAGCCCCAGGAGCGGCTGAGGGAGCTGGGAAAGGGGCTCAGGCTGGAGCAAAGGAGGCTCAGGGGGAACTTGTGGCTCTGCACAGCTCCTGGCAGGAGGGGACAGCCGGGGGGATCGGGCTCTGCTCCCAGGGAACAGGGACAGGAGGAGAGGGAACGGCCCCCGGCTGGGCCAGGGGAGGGGCAGGGTGGATATTGGGGAAAATGTCTTTCCTAAATAAAAGGGCTGTCCAGCCCTGACAGGCTGCCTAGAGTGGAGTCCTCATCCCTGTTGGGATTTAAAAGCCGTGTGAATGTGGCACTTAGGGACATGGGTCAATGGTGGCCTTGGCAGTGCTGGGAAAATGGTTGGACTCGATGGCTTTTCCAACCCAAACTCTAGAGAGATTTTCCATAGCAAATGATTCTACAATTCAATGATTTTGCAGACCCACCTTCAGTGTCTGAACAATTTTGATTGAGAAGGTATCAAAATAAACAGAACATATACTGATCCCTGACTAAAACCGTCAACTTCACAGAAGCTGAATGCATAAATTCATGTCTGGTTCCTCACTGATATGATCCTGTGGTTCAGCATCTCTGCTATGACACAGCAAAACCATCCATGCTTTGGAACACTTCTATCCCACTGAAAGTACCAATCTAAATAGTTTTGACCCTATCTAAGAGAAAAGACTTCACACACAAGACTGTGTAATGCAAGTACTCAATACAAACAGAGACTGAATGGAGTTTCCATAATTTCCATACTATCCAGGCAGAAGATTTTCCAGTCCTGATGATGTACAGGTTGTCAGTGGGAAAAGTCAGAGCTTCTCTCTACCCAGCAGCCAAAAGATTCTGTATTCCTGCCCTTGGGGTGACCATTCCTATTGAAATTTCAGTAGGAGGCACAAGAAAGTCTGAAGGGGTTTGCAGAGCAGACGTATCCATCATTACAATTCAGGGAATGCCAAGGAGGCAAGGGAATGGTGTTACTGCTATGGCCACACCCTGCCCGTGCTTCCACAGAGCAAGATTCCTGCTCTGTTCAAACACCAAAAATGACTGCAAAGGGAAACTGAGATGGGTAACACAATAGAAAATCACAACAAAACAGAAAAAAGCCCTCTTGACTGCCTCATGAAAATATTAGGTATGTTCAAAAACAGTAATTACAAGAAAGGTTGATTTAACCTGTTGCTGTTCATATAGAAGGTTACAGTGTCCACACAGAAAGGTTTTTATGATGGTTCAGTATTAAACAGCAGCAATACATGATAAAAAACATCAGGCCCCACATAGCAGACAGCTGACAAGCAGTTATGGCATGAGATTCCCCAACTGCTGTGAGCAGGAATACAGTGCTTTAGAGCCATCATCTTATACCAGAGCTGAAGATAAATAATGGAAAGTGCTTTTATTTCTTATGATACACTAGAAGATAGCAGCATGGTTAAAGACGTAATTATTCATGACACCACTCAGCACACATACTATATTCATTCTTTCAGTGGTGTTAAATATTTTGAAAATTAAAGGGAATAGCTTAACAAAGATGTGTGAAGTCTACCAGAAAAATCACATTATTGAACTTTGAAATGATTTTCAGTATAAAGGAGGTAAGTTCTTCTAAAAGATTAGAAAATATAAGAAAGTGGTTTTGTTTTCCTCTTACCTTAACAATCCTTCAAAACTAGTCATTGCCAGTAAAAGTATCATTTATCCTATTAACCTAGGCCCAAAAAACTTTCATGAACAAATTTCAAGAACTGCTCTCTCTAGCAGAATAAAATGGAAATTGTAAGGGGAGAGCTGAGTAAGGATGAAAATGGAAATTGTAAGGAGAGTTGACAGCAAACAAACCATATAAATGGGCTAACTTTCAGATTAAATCTCTTTGATTTAATGATATGAACTACAGTTCATATCATTGTTGAAAGACATTTGGACACAAAGACACTGCATCAGTTCTGATAAACACAGAAGTTGCTGACCACTGCTCTGCTGAACGTTCTGGAAGGACAGAGCAGCTGCAGCCTGGATGCCAAAAAATGAACCTTTAACTGAGAAGTGGAAAACCCAAAATTCACAGAAAATAATTGTAGAAGTCTATGTACACAGAGACTTGTTCCAAAATGAACTATGAGCAACAGATAGTATTTTCTCAAATTTTGAGGTAAAGTGCTCTTGATAGAAATACATAAAAACTGCATTAACCAACTAAATAAAATTTCCTGAAATATTTACGAAGTCTCATCTATTCTGGGACAAAAGTTACTTTTGTGTGGCCTGGTTAATAAAGTGCAGCAGTGACAGACAGGGACAAGATGAGAGATTACTACTGAAAGACAGTGAAGCACTTGGGTATGTTGTACATCCATGCCAGAGTTCCTCAGCTTTTCCTCACCAAAATCTTGTCTGTGATTTTAACTAGTTACCTATAGTTTACACTTTTCTACTTTAATTTACACATTTACACTTTACAAGTTTTCTACCACATGTTAAGATGACTAATTTATTGCAGAAAAATAATTTTATGTATCAGAAAAATTCCACGAAGCTTTTTCCCATTGGAATATAACATGACTCTTCCTATTGACTCAGTTTATCAAAATATAGAAGATTAGTGTTGGAATGGGAAAACTTGTTGTCATTATTTGTTCAGATAACTTTTTTTGGCTGTATTGAGTAAGCATCTGATTTCTCTGCGAGTCCCACAAATTATCTGCTGGTGAATAGATGAAAGACCTGCCTCTGGGAACTGTGACATCCTCAGTTTATCTGGGGAGAACAGATATACTTCAGATAATGAGTGCTGTTGCACTGAATAAAGCAAATTGAACCTGCAATGTTACAATACATCTTATTTTCCCTAGAACAGGACGGTATTTTGTTATTAGCCAACATTATCTTTGAGGTCAAGGGTTTGGATCAGCACACACACAAATGCTGAAGTGGAATAGGCTCTGTACACACCGTACCAGATTGATAGCAACAAAAAAATGCATTGGAACATAGTGTCTTTGGAGAATATGTCATTTAGTAGGGGGCCACAGCTCACACAGCGTGGGCTCCAGACTGAATATGAACAGGAGCAGCTCTGGAAGAGCTCCACTGCATTTAAGTAAGATATCTAAAGGGCAATTGACTGGGGGGGGAAAAAAAAAAGCATCTTACGTGTCTCAACTTTGTTTCAGAGACGTGAAGGCAATCAGACATCTCCCAAAAGTGCTGGGGATAACAAATACAGGAGGATTAAACAATGGCAATGTATTGAAGGCTTGTCTCCCCCGAGTCTTCTCTTCCCCAGGCTGAACACCCCTAGTTCTCTGACTCTAACTCAGAGATTTTTAAGCATTGCTACTTTTTGTCCAAACTGAGGGTTATTGTTACCATAATTAACCAATTCTATGGAATAATCCCTATTAATAAAAGCGATTTAGCATATGAAATATGCGATGTATTCCACTAATTCATTTAGTTACTAAACAACAAAGAAATGAGAAAATTAGAAGAAATAGCTGGTTACATGAAAGGGAATTAAAAGTTTTATCTTTTCAATTACATCTGTGAAAAATATTAGCGTTTCTATACAATTCAACAAAAATGAGTAACAGACTCTTACAAATTTCTTTTTCTCCTAAATACATTCTCTACATTTTCTGAGAGGTGTTTCAGAAAAATATCTCACAGAGAACAAGAATCCACTCCTGTCAATGGGGCTAAACAAAATATAAATTCTCCCTTCCACATTCTTTTAATGCTGTTTTCAGGCCAGGTGATGAGGAAATCAGTTTTCAGTAACTGGCTTATTTTGCTCCATGTAATACTTCATATGAGAAGCAACGAGGAGCCAACCATTTTTCAAAACCCAGTTTTGGTTTTGAATTTCTGTCTATATTAATACTTTTTCTTCTCCAAACCTTTTTCATATTCACTTCATACCAAGACTGTCTTTTAAGATGGTTGACTCATTCCCTTTAAAACATTCTCCTTTCCTTCATCCCATCATTCAGTCTCCTGGCCACCCACACTGCCAATCAGCAGCAGTTACGTAACATCACAGGTAATATTAACAACAGCCATCAGTGGGAGAATTGCCCTCAGCACGACACTATGAAATGCTGCTCAGGGGGACAAGACCTCTCCAAGAAGATAAATTGTAAACTGATGAGATAAACTTCCTTCAGTAACATGGACACAACTTGAAATAAATGTGGCTCTGTAGAGGCAGAAAATAGTCCTGTTTCAAAGTTTTATAGAATTACAGAATTGTTTGGGTTGGAAAAGCCCTCCAAAATGGAGTCCAATCATTCCCCCAACACTGTCCCGGCCACCACTGACCCATGTGCCCAAGTGACATATATACATGGCTTTTAAACACTTCCACAGACTGGGGACTCATCACGAGCTATGCCAGGACAGCCTTTTCCATGGGGAAATTCCTGCTGCTGCCCACCCTGCCCTTCTCCTGGCCCAGCCTGGGGCCGTTCCCTCTCCTCCTGTCCCTGTTCCCTGGGAGCAGAGCCCGATCCCCCGGCTGTCCCCTCCTGCCAGGAGCTGTGCAGAGCCACAAGTTCCCCCTGAGCCTCCTTTGCTCCAGCCTGAGCCCCTTTCCCAGCTCCCTCAGCCGCTCCTGGGGCTCCAGCCCCTTCCCAGCTCCGTTCCCTGCCCTGGACACGCTCCAGCCCCTCGGTGTCTCTCTTGTCCTGAGGGCCCAGAGCTGTCCCCAGCACTGGAAGTGCGGATGTTTCAGTTCAGACAGACCTGAGCAGCATCTCCACAGGTGAATAACTTCCTCCAATATTTTATCCATTGTGAAGCTCACCACATTCCTCTTTATAGCATGTTTCTCAAAACCACTGGGTTTTGGTTTACTCTATTATTTTGTCTTTGCAGTTCCAAATCACAGATATCTGAAATGAAGGAATCTAAAGATCTTTGTTTACTTTTTTAATAACTTCTTAGTACCCTTTAATAGAAATGGATGGCTTTTTTTTTAAACAACAACTAAAAATGTACAAAAACTTCTCTGGCTAGTTTGTAAATGTCCCTGTAAAATATGAAGAAGAGAAATTGGAAATGGTAGGTACAACATGTTCCACCAATATCTCATAGAGAAAAAGCAGCACACAGAAATTCCAATTACAATTAGATATTTAGTACCAAACAGCCTAAAAGGCTTGGTACATGCTTTTTTCCTCATCCATTTCCTCTGCTTTATATGGTTCCATGTTTAAAAAAACAATTACTGGGATGTTTATAACATATGGTCACATACTTATGGTATTTAAGCACTACATTTTCCAATCAAAACCTTGCATTAGGAACACCAGAAAATTGTTTTAATGCATTGTTGAAATAGATTGCTATTATAAAAATAAATCCTAGTCTTTGGAGGGCTACTGCATTAGGTTGTTCTGTTTGTCTGTGGACGTCTGA
The DNA here is from genome assembly GCA_013399455.1 of Anthoscopus minutus. Lineage (NCBI taxonomy): Eukaryota > Metazoa > Chordata > Aves > Passeriformes > Paridae > Anthoscopus > Anthoscopus minutus. The sequence continues at coordinate 42,370 of VWYI01040032.1, read as the reverse complement.
TCAAGATGAACCATCCATGTGAATAATTGGTTTCTGAGAAACACTGAACAACCCACTCATGTGAAAGAGGCAGCAGGAAAAACATCTAATGACCAAATCAGCAAAGAAGGGTACTTTGGGGATCAGTAATGTTCCTTTTTTCATCCAAACACTTCAATACTTACCATTAGTGTGAATAAAACAAATGTTGGTTTACATGGTAGTAATAAACAGTTTTATAGAGAGGCTTATGAAGGCTTTATCTTAATAATGTATCACATTTTTTATCTACAGCTATACCTAAAACTCTTCTACAATCCCAGCATTCCCAGGCTTCCAGCCCTCTCAAATGCAACCCAATTAGCTGTGCAGGAAAAAAATCAGTGTACAAAATTCTCCTGTTTAACTTACAGAAGGACAAAGGAACCCCAAGATCTCATCCATTTATAAGACAAGGTCTTACAACTTACAACTTCTTCAGTTTAATCATCTTCTCTTTTAAAGACACTCATTTAAGGAAAATCTCAAAAAACACAGGTTTTCAGTACAGAATTTGAACAAATGCCATGATTTATATCCTTTACTGCAAAATATTGACAATGCCCTAAAGCTCTAGAACTATTAAAGAAGAATAAGTAAAAAATCAGTATGTTCATGTTTGGTTTCCTTCAAATTTTCTAACAAGCAAAACAAGGGATTTTGAAATTACTTTAGCAGGTGTTTGCATTGCAAATGTAAAAAGTTCTTTTACTTATTTGTTCTCCTGCCTCATAAACCTGAAGAATGAAAGATTTTCAATCAGATGATCATAAGATGCTACTGCCAGAGCAAATGTTCTTTAAAAACAATTGAATTTATATCCTTATTTTCCAAAAGATTGATAATTTCTAACTGAAGTAAGGCTTAACACCAATCTTCGTAACACAAATATCAGACATCAACAACACTTTGGTCAAAGTCCTGGGTGATTAAAGACCACCACCTTTTTGAAGAACATTATTTTCCTGATGAAGAATCAATTCTTCAAGATCAAGAACTTTGATCTAAAAATCCTGCAACCACAAGCAATGCATTTGCAAAGACACAATAATGCAAAAACCAGCTGCAAATAACAACTGGTACTTCCCAGTAAAGAGCACTGAACTTCACTAATATCTTTTTCACAGGATTTTAGGATAGTTCTTCTGTTTAAGGATAATTTATGCAGCATTTTCTCATGAAAGTTTCAATTCATTTAAAGGAAAGAACTGATTAAGAATTCAGACAGAACTACAGAATTCAGTTATTACTCAATAGAAAAGCTTGCTTTAGATTTGGGTTAGATTGGTTATTTCAGTCTATACTGAAATAGCTACTTTTTGGTGATATAAAAATAGAGGGATTAGGTAGGAGTAATATTCTATAAAATATAATTCATCTGGAGGAGGGTATGACTAATATTTAGAAAAAGTATTTATAGGCCCTCTGCTCAATACTGGAGACAGGCAAACCCAAGAATAACTTGTTATTGAAAATGTTACTTCATCAGCCATCAAGTCAGCGTAATCAAAAAGAAGGTATTATAGGGCAAAACAAGGTGACTCCTCTATTAAGTGCAAATTAAACAGCTAGAATCCACATACCATACAAAACCCACCCACTACTACATTGCTTTACCCTATACTTTCAGTAAACAACACCCTAATAAAAATTTTCTTGTATAATCATATTTTAAGTTTATTCCTCTAGACAACATGAGAAACTAAAACTTCACACACAAAAATGAAGCTTTTTAGACCATTAATGATGCATGGCTAAGGCTTTAAAAAAAAATCTTAGCGGGTTTCTTGATGATATTTTGAAAAATGGAAGAAAATAGAGACAGAAAATCCACTGAAGAGACCTAGGCAGTGCATTGGGTGCTAAGTAGCTGGTTTCTGAATTTTAAAGATTATAACAAAAAAAAATCCCCCAAGAAAACAAAACTACCTTAGCTTTTTTCCTCACCCCAGTACTTGACAAATATGGGTATATCTCAGTCAGGAGTCTTGATTTAATTTGGCAGAAGTTTCCCATTCTGCCAACAGTGTATCCAGTTCTACATATTTTGTGTGTTCTTAGCAGTTACCACTGACTACCAGCTGAACAACATTAATTGCATCACACTAACTCTATTATGGCAAACCAGTTTATTTGGAAGCAGGTTTAATTTCATTTCTGCATCATTACTGGAGTCATCAGATGATTGCAGGGAAGACTTCCCATGTCTTCGTGATAACATGTATTTATAGAAGAACACTTCTATGTGATGGTAGAGCTCTGCATTAAACTGCTCTTTCGATAATTTTAAAAAATCAGATAGAGCTGCAGGATACCTAATGTAATCTTAGATATGCAAGCACATATTATAGGACCTGATGAACTTAGGGGTCTTTTCCAGTCCAAAAGGCTCTACAATTCATAGATTCATATAATCTTAGAATGACTTGGGCTGGAAAGGCTTACAGATCGTCTCATTCTAACCCCCAAAACATCACAACAACCATTTAAAGGTCACATTGCTCCCACCAATAGTGAATGAAATACTTGTTTGCTACATATTGGATTAAAAATTAACTTCTCTGCATGTAACTGAATCTAGAACCTTAATATATTTTAGATCTGTTCCATTACGTTTAAAAGACAGCAAATACTGCTATTCATGGACCTGATTTTACCTACTCTTCAGCAATTTCAAGTTTCTAGGACAAATACGGAGCTTTTAATTATAACAGACAATTTCTTCTTAGGAAGTAAATGACGCAGGGAACTTTTTTACATCTATTGATGTGCGTGGGGAGACTGGGCTGGTTCTCTCTTGGGGAATCTCAAACGAAGGACTATTTATGAAGTACTTGTAGCTTTGAATATAACCTAATGTAATAACAAGATATAAGCTCCTACCCCCCAAATTTCTTTTTTGTTGAAACCACTTTTGTAATACTGCTTTTTAATAACCCCCATAATGGCCGAATTAGAGGGACCCCAACTGAAGTCATTCATCCCACATAAAACAAACATTGCTTTTTCTTCTTAGCTTTGTTTTACAAGTTACATTACTTCCAGATGACGCTTGAGGGGCCTAGGAGTTTCAAGAGTTAGATGGTTAAACAGACAGCTGCTTTCTATTTACCATATAAATCAGGGAAAAATCAAAGAAGAATCTAAATATTGGAATTCATTTAGCCCATTATGGAGCACAAACTGAGGGGGAAAAGAAAATAGTACAGAAATCTCATCATCCAGATGCAAAGTTTGATTCTGGTTATCAAGATGAGAGAAAAACTCATCAACATTTGCAGAATTCCAGCCCTCCATGAAAGCCAGCTTTGCACAGTGGGTAAATTTACTGGATTGGGAAGGAGTCAGGAAAAGTCAGCTCTGATTGGGAACTCTCCCAGTACCACCAAGCTTTGCTGCTGCAGACTTTACATGTCTAACTATATATTCAAACACATATTTTTATACATATACATGCACACACGGCTCACTAAATTAGTATTTTTTACATTTTTCTCTTTGAATTACCAACATACTTTCTTTTCTGTACTAAATAACCCCAAAACCCAACAGATTTTGGACAGAGGATTAAAGGATGGTTCTCCATATATTGATTAATGTACCTACTAATATGAAAAGTTTGATAATACACTACAAGGTTTCTATCCCAAATTTAATCCATCATTGAAATGCTGTTTAAATGACAATGCTATGTATTAAATAATTGAATATATTGCCACTAAGTGGGATTAGTTTTAGAATTTTTCCTAGCATATTTAAGCTTCATCCAGTTAGAACTTTTTTTTTTAAACCCAAAATTTACGAAGTAAGACTCAAGTGATAATGTCTGTCAAACTACTTAAATTTAATACTATACCTACATTTGATTTTTAATTTCCTCAATTTTTGCATTAGGGAAACTTTTTTTTCCCTACATCAGCAAGAAAATGACATAAACTTGCCAAAAATCAAAATCTACTCTCTTCTTCTCCATCCACTCTTTAGCTGGAAAGAGTTAAAGAGAATTTCTTGCTACTAGCTGAAGTTTAACAAGGAGAGGAAGTGCTCAAAAATCATAAAGAATACTATGAAATCCTTAAAAATATATTTTTGGTGTAGATGGCAGCTCCAACAACACATCTGATGTGCTACTTCCCAAGAGAAGCTAGCCTGTCTCTAGTTATGCTGTTAAGTACCTCTGATTTGAAAAATTACATTAGGCTGTAATCAAATTATCAAGAAAATCATTGACATGTTTACTTAAGTAATATGTCTTAAGTACTTTGTCAATAGTATTTGAACTGAAAGAAGCAAAATTCTCCATTATTTTATTAGTAGTTTTCTTGTTTGCTAAAAACATTGAAAAATATGCTTTTATTGAAGGCAAGAAAGCAAGAAAGATAAACCTAAGCATAACTCTTCCCATTTCCAAATGGATCAAAGTGCAATATTTCAAAACAGGTCAATGGTGCTACAAAAACAATGAATAATATTATGGTTTATGAAATAACAAGTAAACTACTCAGCAAGAAAATTAGTCTAACAAAGGATAGTGTCTTTGAGGCAATAATGTCAGGGAGTGGTTGTCTCTGTCCTGCTGCCTTCTCCACCCAGCTCCTGAATCCCACCACACTGACAAGAGCTCACCAGTAAAGGACCTGGACACCAGTCCAGCCTCAATAAATGAAACAACTTGCTCCTTTCTTTTTTAAAAACCTGAAAAACCCAGCAAGAACAGTATCAAGGCCAACAGGGTCAGTTCCTTACTCCAGTTCCTAGCTCTGTTGGTATGCCACAGACCTGATGGCAGACTGCAGCAGATACTCTCAAACAGAACATTGAGAAATATGATAAGGTAGAACTCAGTATATTCCTACTACCATCACTGAGTATAAGCCTAGGGGATTGTGTATTGGGTCAAAAACTTAACCAGATACAAAGAATACTACTGTTCAAACATCCAGAATTTAAGACAATATCTTGAGCAGCACTAGAATACTTTTATGCATGATTTAAACCTTGGATTTGGGTTCCGTGCAATTTCACCTTTGGATTACAGAGGGCAGTAAGAATATCAATAATTTCTAAATTAAAGTGAATGAAAAAATGGTGAGAAATGCATTTTAAAAAGATATATTTGGTCCAAACAGAACCTGCAAAGAGAGCAGCTTATTAGCTAAGCCTCAACCTCTCAATGAACAAAGCTGTGCAGAGAAGGCAATGCTGAAACCAACCCTTTCCTTAGCTCCACGCTGGGACACAGTGCTCCAGGACTTCAGACATTTCAGTCCCCTCAGCTCCTACACTCCTCCTTGTTCTTACACACAACAGAAACACAGGCTTTCAGAAGCAGAATATGCTGCAGTGATGAAATCTGGCCTCAACTTTTTTTAGTCAACTGCCTATGTTTCGGCCTGAACTGTAACATGAGCAATTTGGAGAGGAAAAAGAAAGGATGAGAAAGCCATGCTTCATAGTTTATCTTATTGTTTCAAATACAGGCCATGAACTTATTGTACTCTCCTCTACACAAACCTTTGCAAGTGCTCTCTTCCCCCCTTCCATCCCTACATCATATCAACTGTAAAAAGGGAAGAAATTCAGTTGAGTATCTAACTCTCTTGGCTGTACTCCAGGGAGCTTTCCCATCTCTGTCAGCTGCATTGTTCAGCTGTCTCTATGAAAGAGGACAACTTTGAACAGAAAGCCTTTCCTTGGGCCTTCCCTTAACTGCAGTATTGTATACATCCAACAAGTTAAAAAGAAGACCAAAACCTGTAAAGTATTTTTCAAGCATTGTGTTCTTACCCACCCTAAAATAAATATCTTCATATGTATGTTATCACATGCCTATGTATGCCTATGTTTTTTACAGACGTGTATCATGTCATTTCCTTACTTAAGTCATTAAACTATTATATCAAATCATCTTTTTTAGGTATTTAATGCTAGAGTAATAGGATATGCAAAGTCTCAGGAAGGCATATACTGGATATATTAGTCCTGAAAATAGAACAGTTGATACATTTTCATCCTCAAAAATCCTCAGCAACTAATAAATCAACTTTTCTTTCCTTCACACAGTACTGCAGAGAGGGTTCAAATGAGTACAGACCAAAGATACTTCAACAGTACAAAGATATTTATTCAAGTTCTCTCAAGACGTCTCCTTCTTCCACCCAGAGCAGATATTTCCTAACAAGCCATGCAATTAAATACAAAACTGTAGCCCATTTGCGGGCATTGGCTAAGTAAACTGAAGGGAACTTTAAGTATCCATGTATTCAGAACATACTAATTTGCCCCATGACCCCAGTACTCCTCCAGAGGCTCACTGGGAATGGTTTTCAATCATTTTGAGGCTTTTTAAGACTCTGTGGATGCTTAAGCCCAGTTCTTAAAAATGCTGTTTTCAACTGTGTGATTTACATATCCTGAATTACAAATGGCTTGAAAAGCACAAGTTGACAGTAAGTTTCTTGCCTCTGCATAGCTGTGGTTTTGTTCTGCCATTTCCAAGTGTAATTCTTGTTTTTAGAGACATTTCAGACATGACATCATTCATACAGGTTCCTGTATTTTGATGTTGGTGGTTGCTCAGCTGCCACACTCTGAGAATTCTTTGCAGATTTAGGGATGTATGACTTGAATTTTGAAGCACCCATTACAACATTCATTTTGATACTCACATAATCAGGAAGTGGAGAGTCGTTTGAACCCAGGGAACCTCTCAAGGACTGCGTGGCTTGCTCCAGCACTTTGTTGTGTTTTTTAGATAACAGAGAAAATAGACTGGGGGAAAAGAAAAATTAAAATAACTTCATGATAATGTCCTGAAAGACTTAGGAAAGTAGTCTTACTATATACACAAAAGTTTTAGAATGCAATGCACAAAAGGTGTATTATTTATTTATTTATTTATTTAACATCTGGGTAAGTAACAGCAGAGTTTGAATCAGAAATATTCTATACAATATATGATCTGAAGAACATTTTGTGTTCATGATTAAATGATTAAAAGTCAAACTGTCACAAGGAATGGCATTCATGCAATTTTAGTTCATAAAAAGTTTCTGTTCACTAGGAGGCAATTTTTAACTGCAGCACTTCATGCAATACATTGTAATACACACTTAAGTATCTCATATATTATCCATCTGAACAACCTATTGCTTGGACAGGAGAAATCTGAGTATATGACAAAAGCTTTGGGTATTTCAAGGCCGAGTTATTGAATTTTACTAGCATGTATTATTTTCAAATTTATTTTAGCCTAAGTCGATGAAAAAAGTGTTACCTTAACTTTATAAATAATCTGTTAAATCAGAGGTCCATATGCATAGAGAGAAATAAACATATTTTTCTTGCATTCTGCAAAAAAGCAGGGCACTGACAGTCACAAAGGATGGTGTAACCTGGTTTAGAAGGAGAATGGTGGAAGAAGGAGCAGTCGGCAAAGCCCACCCAGCTCCTGCTCAGCAGCAGCAAGGAGTCAGATACTCCTCTAAAGCCCTGGATAGCTCTAACACAGCTGTCTATCCACAGACAAACCCACTCCTATTTTTGGAAGAGCTTCTAACACCATGAAGTCCAACCATTTCCCCAGCACTGCCCAGGCCACTTCCCCACCACTGACCCACGTCCCCAAGTGCCACATCCACACAGCTTTTAAATCCTGCCAGGGATGGGGAGTCCACCATTGCCCTGGGCAGCCAGTGAAACAACAACCCCTTCCTTGGAGAATTTTTCCCTAATATCCATTCTAAACCTACTCTGGTGCAATGTGAAGCCATTTGCTATTGTTAGGTGTCAAATGTTTTGAGGCTTTCTGTATTTAAAAACATTATTCAGACCTCCTTATTTCTTTCTGGAGCACTACAGGACTCCTATTAGGTTTTCCCAGGATGACTGTGCTTGTTTTAGAGGGTGGAAAGGGCAGCTGGATCAACAGGCACCAGAAGGGTTATAGGGGAGGCCCTGGTACAGGTAGCTCAGAGAAGAAGTGGCTGCCCCTGGATCCCTGGAAGTGCTCCCCCACACCAGGTTGGACAGCCTGGGATAGTGGAAGGTGTCCCTGCCCATGGCAGGGGATGGAATGGGATGAGCTTTAAGGTTCCTTCCAGCTCAAAGCATTCTGTGATGCTGTGAACACAGTTCACTTACAAGTGGCAAAATCTACCTCGGTATTATATTCTGGGCATCCTCCATTTATTGGAACTGGATCAGTGTTTGAAGGCATGTGCTTGCAAGGCTTTTCTGCCTCGTGGAATGGTGATCAGCACTGGGAGAAGTCCCCTGAATTTTTTTTAACTTGTAATGTATCATTCATATTATATCCTTCACGGATGATAGGAGAGGATTCTTTGGAGTACCAGTGCTTGTTACCCCATTGCTAGCCAAGAGCCTCAGGAAAAGGCTTTTCCTACACTCCTCAAAGCCATGAGGAATTAGACACACTAACTCACAGCTATTAATAAATACCACTAGAATATTCCATGTTAAAAGGGGCAGAAGCAGCACAGAAATTAAGATATATTAGCAGCTTTCTGCCTTTCACCCACTCCCATATTCCATTACTGCATTCACAGACTGAGATTTTTGTTCAGATCAAAACCTGGATCTGCAAACTGGTACTTGGTAGCACACAGCAGCACTACTTCTGCAACCATGAGCATCTTTGAAGACTCAGATTTCAGAGATACTGTCATCAGCACCATCTAGTGCTGTGGAGACAAAATAATCAGTTAAAACCAAGCTGGATATGCTTATGGTGAGGTGCAGCAAAACCAGGTTATATCTGGTGTCTCCTCCAGAAGATACAAATAATTTCACAAAGAGGAACAACTTGGAATAAAGAAAATTTCCAACTAGTAGATTCTTCTCCAAAATACATAAAGAATTTTGGCTTTAAAGAAAATTTAAACAAAGAATTAGATCCAGATTTTGGAAATATCATGTGTTCAATGCAAAGAAGAAAATGAATATACAGTGGTACTCTGCATGGAACCAGAATAGCAAAAAGTAAATTTATTTATTCCAACAGAAATGTGGAGAACTGGGGAAAAGCAGAAAGGAAAATAATGGCTAAATTATTTCTTTATATATTCCTTAAGGTTTTTTTAAATAGTTAAGTATACTATAAGTAGAGTTTATGGCATAAGCAAGATCTTGGTGGCTGATTTCTAGTTCCAAAGCAGAAGTGCAGAGGCTTTTGTTGTCTTTCCCCTTGCAAAGTTTTGCTTTCCAGCCACAAAATCATGTCCTTCACACCATGCTGGGACAATTCCTTGTGGGACCACTGCCTCTAACACAGATATCCAGGTTAAAAAATCTTAACACAATTCTCTCCTCCATCTATCAGTTATCTTTCTCCAAGGACCATCCACCCCTTAGATAGCACAAGGGCAGGGATACATGGCAGAATTTTTCACACTAAATTTTTCATACTAAAAATGCATAGAAATGCAAACCCAAAGAGCTCCACAAAAGCACTACAACTAAACACAGAAGAAAAAAATCAAGGCCAGATATTGTGATTAATGAATGGATTTGGAGCTTCCTAGGAAGTACAGATGCCTCCTGAATTGGTGCAAAACTTCAATTCCAAGTCATTCACTTATTATTATGCCCCTGTCTCCACCTCTGAAAACCACCTTGATAAATATCACACTAATTTTTAAAGTCTCAGCACAGAGTTAGTAACCACATTCAAGGCATTTGTATGAAGTTTAGCTCATAAATACCTTTCATCACCAATAAATGCAGTGTTCTAAAGGAATCACTTGAATTTGCAGCAGTCATGTCTCCAGTGTCTGTAAGGTTTTAGGTTTGGTTTTGATTTTCAAGGCACAAATAATGCAATTTAAAAAAAGCAAAAATGCTTTACAACAAGGTTGTTCCCCTCTTCACAACAAGGTACAAGGTCCAGAAGGAAGCTGAGACTGTCTCCCAAATTTCCTTCATGTGTCTTCATCACACATCTATTTTTGCCCAACTCAAAGCCAAGTAGAGATCAAACAGAAAAATACATGTACTATGTGGCCACAGAGGGCAGGGTACATAGGCTGACAAGAGTATGGATTTTTCTACCAGACTATTTGTCCTCTTTCATCCACTCTTCTCCATCAACTGTCAGGCAGGCTATGGAGCTGGACAGCCCTTCAATCTCACCCATTATGGACTTTTCATAATAATAAAAGCTATGTTTAGAACAATGAAAACATCTTGCTACCCCAACTCATCTCTCCCTCACAGAAGGACATCCAGGCCAATGCTAAGCAAGCAAAACAGCTGGACTAAGAGCAAGATGAGGTAACAGCTGGCATCTGTTAGGAAGATTAGAAACCATCAGCTGGCATTATCAGGAGAAATTCCTGGCTGTGAGGGTGGTGAGTCCCTAACGCAGGGTGCTCAAAGAAGCTGTGTGCAGCTGGAAGTCTCCAGGTCCCCCCTGGCAGTGTCCAAGGCCTGACTGGATGAGGCTTGGGGCAACCTGGTCTAGTGGAGGGTGCCCCTGACCACAAACAGGGTGATTTTTTAAGGTCTTTGCAACCCACACCATTCCAAGATAATGTGATCTATTACAGATCATAAAATTGCATCAGGGATGAGCTCAGCCAAAGGAAGACTCAAGGCTAAACAACAATCTCAAGGTCCTGTTTGCTTTTAAGGAATGAAAAACAACATTGGTTTCTTACCTCCCTTTACACAGCAGTTTTTAATTTAACTCAGGGCTGAACTTAAATTAAAAAAAAAAAATTAATATAGACTAAATAGTAATGATTGCTAATACCAGTGAACTGATTAAGTGCTATTTGCACACACAATAAAAAGCTAACCAGTGATATATGAACTTAACACCTAAAACAAGTCAATTCCACAAAGCCTGTAGATTCCAAAAGACAAAAAAAGCCAATAAGGAGACTCATTTAACAAGTGCCTCAAAAAGTCTAATTTACATCAGTTTGAAACAGCTCATGAAGCACATCTTTCACATAGAAAAAAAAAGTATAGAATGCAGCTTTTATAACTAAAAAATTGGCAAAAAACCACGTGGGAATTAAAATTAGAAGTTGGAAAGGAAATCCAAAGTTAGAATTTGCCAAAAGCTTTTCTGAAAGCTTTGGACAATGACAAGGAAAGGTAGCAGTGTACTTTATTTTAAGGAAGCAAATAGGGTGCTTGAAAATAATGACATGCCTGTTTGTCCTGAGCATAATACTGGCACAGTGATTGTGAAACTCTTTCCAAGGAGGATATCACCAGCACTGAAAAATATACCTTGTCAATGGTCATTCAAGGAGACTGAAAATAAAATAAAGCACAAAAGTACCCCTGTTGTAACAGGCCTCTCTCTACACGTCATTTATATGACTTCGTTTCACATAATATTTTTTTTTAAATTAAGACAGTTGAATAATAAAAAGTAACATGGGTTGCATTATATGAACTGAAGGTGAGACACCCTAAAAAGTCTGAAAAATATTCTTAAGAGGGCCAGAAAGGAACATATTTTTGGCCCATCTAAATATCAAATGCTATTGAACACTTGATCAAGCTACCAAAATATTTTCAATATACAAACAGAATATATAAAGTGACATATAAATATACATCAAAGAAAATGTATATTTTCTTTGGTAAAGAAATGCCAATGGCCTGAAGTTGTGCCAGGGAGGTTTGGGTGGGATATCAGGAAAGGCTCTTCCCCCAGAGGTGCTGGCACTGCCCAGGCTCCCCAGGGAATGGGCACGGCCCCGAGGCTGCCAGAGCTCCAGGAGAGCCTGGACAGCGCTGCCAGGGGTGCCCAGGGGGGATTGCTGGGGGCTCTGGGCAGGGACAGGGGCTGCACTGGATGATCCTCCGGGATTGCTTCCAATCCAAGATATTAGCTGATTCTACGAAATACTGCAGTTAAAATTTGCAAATGGCACAGGAGCGATAAATAAAGAGAAAAGGCATTTTAATTAAATTTTTCTTTACCTTTCAAGAAGCTGGATACAAAATAAACTTGCTGCGATTTATTTCAGCAACAAACAATCCAAGCTGCTCCCTAAATATGAAGGATTTCACCCTGAGAGCAGCAGCTAAGGATGACCACACAGCGAACAGCTGCCTAAAATGCAACAAAGCTGCTGAAAGAGCTTCTGTTTTTGGTTTTAACAAAAATATGGCCCTTCATGAAAAGGAAGACATTGAGGGGCTGCAGCTTGTCCAGAGAAGGGAACAGAGCTGGGGAAGAGGCTGGAGCCGGGTGAGTGTTGGTCTCTTATTCCAGATAATAAGTGATAGGACAAGCAGAAATGGCTCATGTTATGCCAGGAGGTTTAGTCTAGATATTAAAAAAGTTTCTTCATGGAAAGGGCTGTCCAGCCCTGGCACAGCTGCCCAGGGCAGTAGTGGATCCCCATCCCTGGAGGTGCTTATGTGGCACCTGGGGACATAGGGCAGCGGTGGCCTTGGCAGTGCTGGGGGCAGGGTTGGACTCACAATTAAATGTCCTTTCCAACCAAAACAATTCTATGATTTTATATCCAGTGAAGTTCTGCCATGCAGCAACTGCCCCTGGCATCCTGCATGAAAGATTTCAACACAATTGTATGAAAATGCAAAGCTCTAAAACCAGAAATGTTACTTCTCCATGAAATGCTTGAAAACTCATTTATTCAATGGACTTCAGAAAAGATGAAAGAGTGATTTGACCAAAAAACCAAAAATATGCAAATGGAGAAAGGAAGCTTGATTAGAGAGGATTCTACAAGATACCAGAATTAGAAAAAAAAAAAAAAAGTTACTGAAACAGAAACTTAACTATCTTAACTATCATTACATGGGCATAGATCTCTTTAACAAAGGAGGTCGAAGCCAGGCTCAAGGTGCAATAAATTCCTATTTGCACTGTCAAAGCAATGGCAGAGGGGGAAGAAAAACCTGGGAGGAAAGACAATCTCAATACCTAGAGTATGAGATGAGTTTAGACTGACAGTGTGATACAAAGAAAGACATGGAAGCCTGAAAAAGGGGGGCATGGATTGAAACAAACTGATGACATTAGCAGAGGAAAGTCAGATCAAGTTACATGACAGCAAGAAGGCGTGAGGATTGGATTTCTCACCATTCAAATCACTACTGGGCTTCTAAACACCAATTTTAATTTATCTGAGTATCTAGAAATAGTCTATGTGTGCTGAGTAAAGAACTACTTGAAGACTGAAGCGCCTCCCACAGAATTTTTTAAAGTTTGGAAATTCAGATGTTCTGAATTTTTTCTGCTTACTCTCCTAGTTCAGAAGTGCTGCATCCAAACTGAACAGCACCCAAACACAAATCACTATCTGGTGATGGAAAAAACCAGTTGCATGGATCAAAAAATTTGAGGATGCATGTTCTCAAACAATTCAGCAATACTCCATGCTGCTTTTTCTCTCTCCTCCTATATACATGCCAAATGTACTATTGTTCTCTATTTTAAAGACTTAAATATAAAGCCCTAAACACCAAAACCTTGCTACACAAAAAGTACTTAACAAAAATCCTTAAACAAAAGGATTTTATAATGCCACAATCATATTAGAAAAAAAAAAAGCTCTCAAAATATTTTATTTTCAAAACCTGATACCTAAAAGTTAAAACAGTACCTTAGTTTTTGTATATGTAAGGAACACTTCTTGGGTTTAACCTATTTTCTAAAAGGATTATAGTAAAGAAAAAGTGTGTCCTGTGGCACAGCAACTCTAGACATGGATATGTGCCTGCACAGACATCTCCAAGCAGACAATCTGAAATGCCCATCTGGCTGAATAAATGTCTGTAAGGGGTAATACCAGGCATCTGAACAAAATAAAAGCAACTGCGCTGCTTCACTTGAAATACAATAAATACATTGTCCCATGGACCTGTACGGGGGACAGGTTGTAAGCACGTGCCTGTATGTGGGTGATGGAGAAGTGCTCTGTGAGCACTTAAGGAAGCCAGCACTGGAAGAAATCCATTCAGTACAAATAAATACAGAGAAAAATCATTACGTCCACTGTGCTCATGTCTGCTAAAGAGCCCTTGAGGCATTTGGCATTTAAGTTATCCAAACTACAATGGCACATAAATAGAAATAAAGAGAGACAATAGCCATGGAGAACTCCAAGGCCTTTGCAGGGCAATTTACTGCATAGAGAGGCACTGCTCTTATTTATTTGAGCCCAACTCTAAAGCCTGTGAGACAGTTAGGATCCCAGGAAACTGAACGTAACCAATTAAAATATTAAGTAACAGAATAAACAGACAGTAAGAACACATTTTAGATCTTCCTTTCTAATCTTGCAAAATGAAACATGACTAAATTCTACTGAATAAAGATTTTCTATATTTACTATTAGGTCCATCTGGCTTGTGGAGATGATGTGAAATTAAGAGACTCATAGTGAGTGCGCAGGCTCCATAATCATCATGGATGTAAATAACATGGTCTGTATGAGCCACACTGATACAAAAAGTGTTCAAGGGATCAGGGAATGAAAAGAACTCCCGAACAGAATAACATTCACATGTCTGATTTTGCGGGATGGTGATCAGACCTTTTTCTCCTTTTATTATCCCGTGCCTTCTTAAAAACACAAGTTTGTGTCCCCTTGGAAACAGCTGTGTGCCGCAGACGGCAGCTATTTCAGGGCAAATCCCAAACTATAGAACCTCTGAGTGATTTGGGTTGAAAGAGATCTTAAAGCCCATCCTGTTCCACCCTCTGCCATGGCAGGGGCACTTTCCACTGTCCCAGGCTGCTCCAAGCCCCATCCAACCTGGCCTTGGACACTGCCAGGGATCCAGGGGCAGCCACAGCTGCTCTGGGCACCCTGTGCCAGGACTTCATCCCTCCTTCTAAATAAAGATTTTGTTCCTCATATCCAGTCTGAACCTGCCCTCTTTCTGTTTGAAGCTGTCTTGTCGCTATCTGCACATGTAAAAAGTCATTCTCCTGAGCTGATCACTGGTGTCACAAATTGCTTTAATGCAGCCTGGGTAGGAAAATTATTTCTATCCTATCTCCCTGTTAAACAGCAAAGATAAAAGGCCACTCTTTTAATTCTACAACCCTAAACTTGATCTTAATAAATTATATACATGTCATTAATTTTAAAGAGCACCCTTTTATCTGCAACTGCTTACATATGAGCAGAAATCTGTAAGTCATGTGCTATAAATCCATATCAAATTCTGCCTCACAGAGAATAACATTATTATTTAGAATATTGTTATATTAATTAGAAAAACAAGAAGTCACTATACCCATGTAGGTATATAAGCAAAGTCAGAAACAACTTAGAACAATTAAGGGAGGCTTTGCATTAACGAACAGGATTTCCTGCTAAAATGGAGTTAGAAAGACAATGACACTAGAAACAACATGGAAGAGAGGAATTTGATGTGGCAAGACAAAAGTAAATATTTACAAAATAAGCCAAGAGTTTAATTTCCAGAGATCAGGAAATGTATTTTTCAACTGAAGGCATAAATTGTTCGGCATCTCATGGCCACTTTCCAGCCAATGTTGGGAAATGGATGCTCCTATCACTAGAGATGTAAAAGGAACAGAAAGCGGTAAATTCCTTCCTCTGTATCTTGGTACAGATCATTTTATTCCCCTTCTATAAAGCATGCCAAATAACATCCTTGGGATTCCACTTACAGGGCAGAGGTGGGCTAGGATGTAACTCCAGGTTGCATTGAAGTAGAAAATCAATGAGCAGACTGTGATGATCTACCATGGACTGAATTCCTGCATACAAATCCTATGGAACATGATGATTTTAAATTGACAGGGCAGTGCTTTGCTGAGCCCTATCTGTCTCCTGTACTTTTCAAGAGAGTGGCAAACAGGAAACTAAATTCTAAAAGGCTGGAAACTAAGAGAGGAAAATGAATGCAGTCCAGTATAAACAGAATGTATGTTTGCAAGGCTCAGATTAAATACAAGGTTTATTATGAGCTTAAAATCCTCAAACTTGTTTTAGGTGTCTCAAGGTATGCATATAATTTCTTTCAGTGCTCCCCATGTTTGTCCAGTTACTATTTTATTAGAATTTCAAACAGGCTAAGCCCACAATAATTCCATTTTATCTACTTGCTCTCAATTTAGTAGGGTAAGTGTGTCATATATGAGAGATGGCATTTGCCTTGAATGAGGGAAGAAACTCTGTGGGTGAGAATTTCCAGAGGAAATTGCTGGAGAAAGCATCCTGAGCAAAACTCTCACACAAAACCCCAATAACAGACTCCTAACAAAGAAATAACAACATTAAGATAACAAAGACACTGCTGTCATGCAACTTTCGAATCCCTGTCCTTTGAGTAGCTTTGATTTGGCACACTGGCTGTGCAAGCACATTTGTATCTGTACGTATTTGGGCACTTGCTACACTTGGAAAGAGAATTGCTGCACCCTCTGAACTCATTCTGACAGGAGAGAACCTGGGAATTTAGGAGGTAACAGACTCATTCTGCAGGCAGAAGGTGACAGGGTATGTCTGCTGCTAACAGCCCTCCTTGTTCTAAGATTTAAGCAGAACATGAGTCTGGAACCCTGGTTCTATACCCAGAGCCCTTACCTCTAGCATCACCCTGTCCTCATACAACCTCACAGCCTCAGTGAGTTTGGCTTTTAGTGCCCTGGCATGGTTACACTGAGTTAATTGTTTATTTCCTCTGAAACTCAGAAATTATATCACAGCATCAAAGAATGTTTGGGTTTGAAGGGATCTTAAAGCTCATCCCACTCATACCCCCATCCATGGCAGGGACACCTTCCACTGTCCCAGGCTGCTCCAAGCTCTGTCCAACCTGGACTTGGACACTGCCAGGGATCCAGGGGCAGCCACAGCTGCTCTGGGCACCCTGTGCCAGGGCCTCCCCACCCTCCCAGCCAGCAATTCCTTCCCAAGATCCCATCTGGCCCTGCCCTCTGCCACTGGGAAGCCATTGCCTGTGTCCTGTCCCTCCATGGCCTGTCCCCAGTCCCTGTGCAGCTCTCCTGGAGCCCCTGCAGGCCCTGCCAGGGGCTCTGAGCTCTCCCTGGAGCCTTCTCTTGTGCTGGCTTTGACCTAACTTCATAAAACTTGAGTTTCAGTGTTGAAGCAGAACAAGAAATAAGCCCCTAGGAGGACACATCATATGCTGCAGACAGAACACTATTTTTGTCTTATGCCTCCGTGTCTTTTCCCCCTCCTTTCTTTCAGTCCCTGTCCTAAAGGACTCTTTGACCTGCTTGTTCCACAGGAAGGAATTTACTAATTTCCTCCTGACCTTCTCTTTGGCCAAGTGTCCTTCCTGATCACATCTTTCTCCCTCCACAGTGATCCTGCTAGTGGGTATGGAAAGCCCTCAGCCATCATCACTTGGGTTTGTCAGTAGGGTTTGTTTGGTTACCCTACTGACATAAAACCTCTAACATTTGTACAAACGGGAAACATATTTTTAAAGACATAGAGAAAAGAATTTCTGTTAAAAAATTCCTTTTTTTAAGAAATAAAGGAAATCACTTGGACCAATCAAGTTTACTAGAAAGCCACTGCTAATGACAGTACAAAAATGACCAAAAATTCAAACCTGACATTGGTGTCACAGCTAGGATGTTCTCCCAAACGTAATTTCAGATGTAAGGACTCTCTTTTGTATAAGAATAAGGCCATTTTTAAACTTCCAGTGCCCAATAAAGGAAAAGAAAAAAGAAATATAACAGATTTATACCTGTAGGTAACTTCCATAACGGGCAGCAATCTTTTTTTCCCAAATCCATGTCTATAATTTGAATATTCACTGTGAACACTTGTGAACCACTAAGAACTTTGATGAGTACCATCATTGATGGGCTCTAAAAAGAACAGTTATTAAAGAAATGAGCTTTTTTTCTTTTCTTTTCTTTTTTTTTTAATAAAGTGAGATGGCATGTGTTCAGAATGTCTGAGGCCACACAAAGAATAAAGACAATGTAAAAAAACCCCAAACCAGTGAATAATCCTACATTCAGAATAAAGCACAATGAACAATCACTTAATTAAAAATTGTGCTTCACTTTTGAAACAAAGATGGTAAATTAAAACTTCTCAAAAAATCTTGATCTATTATTTCCTGAACTTTGAATCAAAAGTGTATAAAGTAAAATATATTGAGTGTATTACCACCTTCTGCAATGGAGTACCTCCATCCATATCATATTGCTGATTTTGGCTCAAATATCTCATTTTACTGAATTTCCAAACATAAAAAATACATCGTTTGAGTAGCACTACTATAAAGCCAAAGTTGGAGCTGAATTTTGATCATTCCCCCTGCACCTTCATCAGGAATTTCACACAGGATGTTGAAACTTTGTACACAAACTACAATTTCCAAGGCACATATATTCAAACCAGTACATACACAATTTCAATTTTCAGATTTTGCTCAAATTTCAAATTTCTGAATAAATAACATCAGACATAAAATACCTTGGAAGAAACAGAGAAACAGGACTTTAGGTAAGGTGCCGATAATGAACTCAAAATTTTCACTACCATATCTGGTATCACAATATCCAGATAGCCTCAAGTACTGCCCATGGAAANCCCTGGCTCCAGCAGCACAAGGACCTGGAGCTGCTGCAGCCAGCCCAGAGGAGGCCACGGAGCTGCTGCCAGGGCTGGAGCCCCTCTGCTCTGGAGCCAGCCTGGGACAGCTGGGGCTGCTCAGCTGCACAAGAGAAGGCTCCAGGGAGAGCTCAGAGCCCCTGGCAGGGCCTGCAGGGGCTCCAGGAGAGCTGCACAGGGACTGGGGACAGGCCATGGAGGGACAGGACACAGGCAATGGCTTCCCAGTGGCAGAGGGCAGGGCCAGATGGGATCTTGGGAAGGAATTGCTGGCTGGGAGGGTGGGGAGGCCCTGGCACAGGGTGCCCAGAGCAGCTGTGGCTGCCCCTGGATCCCTGGCAGTGCCCAAGGCCAGGCTGGATGGGGCTTGGAGCAGCCTGGGACAGTGGAAGGTGTCCCTGCCCAGGGCAGGGAGTGGAAGGAGAAGAGCTTTAAGGTCCCTTCCAACCCAAACCACTCTGAGATCCTATAACTGAGTGTATGCACTTACATAAACACTCACAGCTTTCTTCAAGAGAGGTACTTTTTGGAAATACTTCTCCTCTCTGAACACAGCACTGATGTGCCAATAGATATACTTTCAGAGATGATATGCTTTAAAATTTTCAGAAGCACAAGAAGGTATACTAGTACTTGAAAGAAAGAAAAATGGAATTTAAAAAAAGGATAATGTAAAATAATATAACATCAAATGACGTAACATATCAAGTATTTTTCAATACAAGACCAAGATTAAGTTTAATATCTATTACTAAGCCAATCCTGTAATGACACAGTACTTGAAAAATACGTATCTCAAATAAAAATTGTTTACATCCTTCACTGTAATGTCAGTATCATTCCCTTTGTTGCATTTCTGTGAATTTCTGTTCTTAGAAGTAAACCTGCTAAAGGTAGCCTATCATAAATAAACCACTTTTCAAAGGAAAATTGAGGTTAAAATAGATAGGAAATTAAAGATAGGTATTTCCATCCTGAAAAATACTGCGTCATTAAAAGAAAACATTTATCAAGAATATTAAATATTTCAAAAGGGATGTTAATATCCAGTCAGAACCCAACTGCAGTGAATGCTGAACAAAACAAGGGATAATGAAGCATTTCATAAGAGTGCAATTTACTATGGAAAAAGCTATAGTTAATGACCTACATGGAGGTTAACTTGGCTTTATGAAGCCCCAGCCTGCCCTTGCCCGGTTTGGTGTAAATACCGTGCCATCCTGGGAAATACACCCACAGCATTTTCTTAACCCTGTTATTTAACATTTCTCTTTATTTTCTTTATTTCTCTCTTCTTGGTAGCTTCAGCCTCTCAACAACACCCATGAACTTTCCTACGTATATCTGAGAGAGATATCTGGCAGGGCTTTCACCTGCTTTGTTTTCCATGTATCTTTATTATGAACAGTAAAGCTGAGTTCCGTAACATTACATCTGAAATTTGCAGTGATTTTCTCCCCCTTTTTCTACATTTCATAAGAAAAACCAAACCAGAAAACAAAATCATGCCAAAATCAACCAAACAAACAAAAAGGCGGGGTGGGGTTTGGGAAACAACCTGTGAAACATCACTGGAAGGACTTAAAAATCTGTGAATATGAAACTTCAGGACAGGGGTTACCGGTGACTGAATGGATGGACCTGATATTTTTAGAGGGATTTTCCAGCCTAAATGACTCCATTAAATATAGAGCAAGGACCCAGAAAGGTTAAAAGACAACTCCAGAGAACGGCAGATAGATATAAAGAATATACCCTGATCTTCAGCATGTACAAAAGCATTCAGAAATGCACTACAGGCAGCTTGAAATACTCTGAACTACTCATCATTGCAAGAAGATGACAATCTTGGAATGGATGATCTGGAAGCCTTTAAGGAAGGAAAAATGTTTGGAGCAGTGAATTCTCCCAGCTTTTGTCTCCATCACCACCACTGTTCCCCCAAACAAACATGTGTGGTCAAAATCACTGTAGCTCACAGCAGGAAAAGGCTTGTCAGCATCCTGAAGGATCCCCAGCTTGGACCTCATATTTTATAAAAATACTTTTCATATCTAGCAAAAGTCACATCTTACTCCAGTTTCACAATCCAACCTTGACAGAGCTGAAATGCAATCCTCTTTCTCCACTCTATTCTGCCTGTCAATGTTTTTAATTTTATTCTTCAGTGAAAAAGGTGTTACAGACAATACCTATGAGATCCAGAAATGTTACAAGGGCATGAATAGCCCTTATTAAGAAAAAAGCAGATTTTATCTAGGTAAAGCTTTAAAGTTATTGTTCATTACTTTTCAGTAGGAAAAACATCATTATTTCCCATATACATTGTCATCTGAAATGACCTTATCCACTACTGAACCTGTCATTTCGATGAGAGATTATTTTATTACCTTCAGACATTTTCAAGTCTCAGGACTGGTGGGACAACTAACACAGATTTGATTTAATGATTTATTTCAGCATTCCTGCAGTTGTGCAATATTTTTCCATCTTAAAAACTAACATGATAGCTTTTAAGTCCCAGTCCTTCAAGCTGCACAGTAATTAAATTTACATTGTCTTCAATTTATTTGGAAATTAACCTCCTTCCCACAGAGAAAGACATTGTGCTTTACCTCCCACTCAGTTTTATAAATCTTATTCTGCTGTGCAATTCTTTCTGCCTCTATCAATCCAAAAGTCCTCCTAAATTCCAAAACATTGCCCTCCCCAAAATGTACTTTTTAAAAAGACACATTTCTCTGATGTTCCAGGTCACTCTCTGTTTTTCCCAAAGCTGAGACAACACTTCCAGGAACTGACTTCATAATGATAAAGCAAAGACTAACAAATTTCATATTCTATACTGTACAAAAACCAAGTACAACTGTCACGAATTGGGATGTTAATTCCACTCCCACTTGGGAAACAAATGCTAGGCCATAGGATCAAATACAAACTAAGTTTCAGTGGGATATTCAGAAGAGACACAGTAAGAGTCTTTCTAGGCACGTACAAACATTGTTCCAAATTTCAATTTACCCTGGTGAGAGAACCACAGAATCACAAATCATTAAGGTTGGAAAAAACCCCCGAGATCACAGAGTCCAACCTGGGCCAAATCCCTACCTCCCAGAGCTCTGAGTGTCACATCCAGGTCTTCCTTGGACACCTCCAGGGATGGGGACTCCAAACCTCCCTGGGCAGCTCCTTCCAAGGCCTGAGCTCCCTTTCCATGGGGAAATTCCTGCTGCTGCCCACCCTGCCCTTCTCCTGGTCCAGCCTGGGGCCGTTCCCTCTCCTCCTGTCCCTGTTCCCTGGGAGCAGAGCCCAATCCCCCCGGCTGTCCCCTCCTGCCAGGAGCTGTGCAGAGCCACAAGTTCCCCCTGAGCCTCCTTTGCTCCAGCCTGAGCCCCTTTCCCAGCTCCCTCAGCCGCTCCTGGGGCTCCAGCCCCTTCCCAGCTCCGTTCCCTGCCCTGGACACGCTCCAGCCCCTCCATGTCCTTGTTGTCTTGCGGGGCCTAGAGCTGTACCAAGCACTGGAGGTGCTTCAGCAGAGCCAGCCCAGATCACAGATGAGTTTTCCTCACCCTGGTGGTGTAATCTGAAATCTTAATGCCAGGCCAAAACTATCCTGGATACTGAACAACTACACAGACAGTATAAAGACTCTCAAAGATAAAATCAAGATAATAATGGTATTTTACAATTAAGCCAAGCTGTAACAGAGCGATGAAGTAGAGACTAGATAAATGGACAGGGAGGTGGACAGAAACCTGGCTAAACTCAAGGGGTCAGAGAGCTATAGTCAGCAGTACAAAGTCCAGCTGGAGCTGAGCCTAAGTAGTGTACCCCATGTTGATTCCGGAGGAGGCCACGGAGCTGCTGCCAGGGCTGGAGCCCCTCTGCTCTGGAGCCAGCCTGGGACAGCTGGGGCTGCTCAGCTGCACAAGAGAAGGCTCCAGGGAGAGCTCAGAGCCCCTGGCAGGGCCTGCAGGGGCTCCAGGAGAGCTGCACAGGGACTGGGGACAGGCCATGGAGGGACAGGACACAGGCAATGGCTTCCCAGTGGCAGAGGGCAGGGCCAGATGGGATCTTGGGAAGGAATTGCTGGCTGGGAGGGTGGGGAGGCCCTGGCACAGGGTGCCCAGAGCAGCTGTGGCTGCCCCTGGATCCCTGGCAGTGCCCAAGGCCAGGCTGGACAGAGCTTGGAGCAGCCTGGGACAGTGGAAAGTGTCCCTGCCATGGCAGGGGATGGAATGGGATGAGCTTTAAAGATTACTTCCAACCATTCTGGGATGGAGGTGTCAGAACATAGAAATATCTGATAGATGACAAGCTGGTCCTAGGTCATAGTAGGACTTGATATCTCAAAGGTCTTTTCCAATCTAGATGATTTTGTGATTCTGTTATTCTGTGATTCTGATGGGAAGGTCTAGAGATGATGATGCCAGACACACTGGTGCCCAGAGAAAGGACAAAAGGAAATGGGTCCAAAGTGAAATACAGGAAATTGCACTTAACTGTACGAGAAAAACCACAAGTTACTCAGAGAGCTTGTGGAGTCACCATCCTTGGAGATATTTAACATCAGCTGGATGTAGCCTTGGGCATACAGCTCTTGGTGACCGTGCCCTTGGACATGAAAATCTCCAAAGATGCTTCCTAACCAGGCACTTTGATGATTCTCTGATATCACCGAGCATAATCATTGAGCACAACTCAATAAACAACAAAATGCAAGGAAAACTGCCTGCTGGGAATGAATACCAAGTCAATGTAGAATTGACTTGTGACTTGTAAAGCCACAAAGCACTCTGGGAAACACAGAAAACACTTCAGGGTAAAATCCTGCCGTAGCAAGAGGATGGCTTGATTAATTACAAGAATGCAGCATTGGAAAGAAACAATTTTATTTCTTAGCCTGGGAGTTCTTATAATCATCAATTTTTAATTTTTGCTGAGTGAATGTCACACTAAAAGCAAAGACTTGAATCTTCTTTCACTCTGGTGAAAAGGAAAACATCTATGTTGAATTCCCTGAAAAGTCTTCTGCAAAACTGAGGAGCAATCACTGAATTTTCACCAACTGAAAGTCAAAAACCCTGTCACACTACTGCTGACAAGTCTGTTAGAGGTACCTTACCTTATCTATAAAACTAGATTTTCCTCATTTAGAAAATATTCTGCTAACTAATAAAGAATACAGACAAAATGTAATACTGCACATTATGCACCTAGAAGTATTTAAAGTAACCAAGTGCACAAGGCAGGAACATTAAATGGGAACTTTAAAATATTTGTTACATGTACTGAACTAGTTTTCAGCTAGGCTGACGCCCCAGAAAACTTTTCCAGCAGAAGAAAAGCCAAACGCTAATCATTGTCCTGGAGGTTACACTGGGGCTGCAGGATTAGTCATCTTTGGAAACCAGTTGTGGTTGTTCCTATTTTCCACTCCCACTGCTTTTTCTGATCTGTGGCTGCTGCAGTGGGAGCATTCTCATCAATGTTTTCTCATAAATTCAGCTTACAAACACGAAAGAACAAAACCACTTAAGAATAGCTCACAGCTCTCACCCCCTACATCCTGCTGCAGAGTGGGGATCCAAAAACTCCTTACACAACTTAAATCAATCCTTTGGAGGATTGGAATAAAGAGCTGACTAAATCTTCCCCCCAAGCCTCTTTCTGCATTTCTTGGTCAAATAGGCTGTGGTGAGGAAGGGCAATACCAAAATGTGAGGAGACATAGCAGTTCTTCTTTTCAGATGTTCTCAATAGAAGCCGGAAATGAAAAGGAGTTGCTCTTACAGTGTTATTAATTCTGCCAGTTTGGGATAGTTTGGGCCACTTAGGTCAAAATGAATGGATCTGGATGCCCATTTCCAATTTTTCAGGCATTACACCTTCAATAAGCAGGTCAGCAATGTTCCCTATGCCTTCCCTTCAGCTCCTTTCCTCCCCATCCTGTTCCAGCCACATGGGGAGCCGGGCCACATCTGCAGGATCGAGGAGCTTAGGGGCTCTGCCTCTGTTGTAATGTGCTTATGATCCCACACTGGTGGCACCTGCCTCTTTGATGGAGAATCACTGATTTAGATTCAACAGCTAGGCAGCTGGGAGACTACCCAAAAGCTACTTCATTAGGAGAACCATGAGGATGATGCTTCTAATCACTTACATTGTTAATCAAATATTTAAAAAAAATTTTTTTTTAAAATGAGAGAAACCAAACTTTCCAAATTCATGCTATCCACAGCTGCAGTTAACTGGAAAAATATAAACTGTCAGGTATTTTCACTAAGCAGGTCTGCCCTATGGCTGCACAGAATATCTCTGCAGCACATATTACAACATCTGATTTGAGAAAATTTGGGATTACTGGGAACAACCCTGGGTTTCACTATATAAGGTTTATCTCCTAGACTCATTGCTTTTAAACTAACATACCAGCCCCACATCATCAGACTACTCAGATATCCTTATGCTCAATATCCCACTAGCCAAATTATGTTTCAAGTGAACGCCTCCTATGAAGCTACAAGTGAGTTGTGAGGTTCTCTCATTTTTAACTGCACTGTTTATTTTTGGTGTTATTGATTAAAAAGTTACTGCTGAACTAAAATTTTATATATTTTATGAAGTGGGACACTTTGCATCCAACTTTAAAAGCATAAAACCTTAAACCTCTTGTCCTTTACATAAACAAGATTAATTTCTTGCTGCTTCTGTTCTTCAGAGGCCTTGATCAAAATTTAAAATTTCCTTCATCACTACTGTTCATATGCACAATTTAAATCCCTTAAGCTCATCCATCTCTGTCTCCAGAAGACATCTGCAAAGATGTTTTCTGCACTGTTCTTCTTGTGAATAATTTGTTACCCAAGGTTTGCAAAGTTCTTTGAAATATTTTAGTACTAAGGGTACTGCCCAGTTCTGGGTAGACACCCAGATCCCTCTCAGGAGACACATGTATGTGGTTTAAACATCTAGTTCTCAACTGAGATCAAGATGTAGATAGCCCTACTTAAAAGGAGAAAAAATACATAGATTCTGATGCTTTGGGCATTCTGACTGGAACATCTTAATCAAAATTATCAATTGTGACAAGTCTAGATTCTTTAATTTGACAAACTGGAAGATGTTTTGAATCGATAACATATGTTTGTTATTTTTTAAATGAAAAATTTTTCTATATTTAGGCAATAATTAAATACTTTACTAAGCTGCTTCCACTAGTCAAAGTTCATGCAATGCTGTTTGGGAAATCAAAACAGATAGGAGTGCATCACCTAGATGGAGAAAGCCAAGAATACCTGCAGGGCACTCCCTGCTGCCATGGCAGTGACTTAAGGAAGATGCTGGAGAGGTGCACCCAGGGAAGTTAGTAGACACCACAGAGGGGCTGGATCTCAGCAAGATTTTTAGTCTAAGGATAAAACTGGCTGAGATGAGCAAAAAATCTTCCTCCTTTCAGCTATAAGCTGTTTCAGAATACTCAGACTGACACGCATTTTGTTAGCATTCTCCTGAACTCCTCAGGCAAGCTATGGCATTTTCATCCTTTTACTCCCAAAACAATAGCTTATTTACATACTTAACAAAGAATAAGACACCCTCCCAATGCTGATTAAATGCCAGACATTACATATGAATGCAAAACCCCCAGACTCTGAACATACTGCCACAATGGAAATGTGTGAAAGTAATTTTGTTCCAGTTTCATCTCATGGGAATGTGGGCTCATAAGCATCCAATTAAAAATAATTCTGACTGATCAAGATGTGTTTTAGCTTCACATGCTAATGTGGTAGAATGCGTCTAGAACACGCCTGTGATAGATTTTTACCAGGGTAGGAGGAATGAAGATTATTATAGAGAAAGAACATCACTCTTGCAATTTTCCCCCTTTCATTCTTTGTACATCAGAATGTTGAGTTTTGGCAACCTGTGCTGTTTTGTGCAATTTGGATCAAATCACCTGGGGAACCTGAGAAGAAACAATTTTAAATGGGAAGATTCCAAATCAAAATGCAGCCTTTTAAAGCAATCTGTAAGGCAAACAAATGAACAAAATACTGCATGGCAATCTGCCTGTAACTTCCATCTTTTTTGCCAAAAGAAGCCACTTTGATCCACTCATCTGACACAAGCCATAGGAATTCCCTCAGCTACTTCCTCCTTCAAGTCCAATAGCTTTGGCTGGACTTGGACATATCTATTAGGAGAACATCCAATCTCATTTAAAAATTCCAATCTAGGGAAATCCAGAGGCCTTAAACTATTCCAGTGACTCATGCACCATGTAAAAAAAGATGGACCAGTCTCATCTGGGTTTATTTTCCAGCTACTGGAGTGCATTGTATTTTTGCATAGGATCACAGAATATCCTGAGCTGGAAGGGACCCACCAGGATCATCCAGTGCAGCCCCTGTCCCTGCCCAGAGCCCCCAGCAATCCCCCCTGGGCACCCCTGGCAGCGCTGTCCAGGCTCTCCTGGAGCTCTGGCAGCCTCGGGGCCGTGCCCATTCCCTGGGGAGCCTGGGCAGTGCCAGCACCTCTGGGGGAAGAGCCTTTCCTGATATCCCACCCAAACCTCCTCTGACAGACCAATTAAAGAGTCCCTTTACTGAAGGATTTATTTACCCTTAATCTTCCAAATAATTTAAGGAGTAAACTCATAAAAATGCCATAGAGTACTTCTGATTTCTTTCAAAGTCAACCTGAACCTTTTATCTTGCAGCATGATCTATATGCATGGAACTGTACCAGCTTTATGAAAATATACCTAAGCTTAGACAATTACATTTTTGTACCAGCAATCTCTCTGCTTCACTGATCGCTCCTTCCCTAAAAATTATTTTTGATACTAAATAGGGCAGACTTAGTAAATCAAAGCAGAGGTTTTCCACTAGACATGCACCCACTTGATAAGCATCCAGCTAAATTGTATTTGCCTGCAAGCCAGGCAGTTCTTCACCCAATGAATACCCACAGCATTGATTTTGTTTCTCACTGGTTTCTGGATCATTATGCTGTGCAGTACAAAGATAAATAATCTGTAATAGAATTATTTATAAATAATTCTGCCTTGCCAAGTCACTCAATGTTGAGTGTAAAGTGATCCTTCTATAATAAACAACTCCAAGCCTTCAATAAAATTATGAGCAGCTGACTAAAAATTACAATCACAAAGCAATAAAATATTAAATTATATTCATTCAACAGACCTCTGACCTTTATTTTTTTAAATTCTATTTATTCCCCCAAAGAAAAAGTATTAAATGAGCTGGATTTTGGGGAAATGATCCACACCAATGCAGCAGCCAAAAATAAGCTTCATCTCCTGAGGAGTGCTCCTACCTCAGAAACTGAGCCCCACAAACCATCTTGCATAGAAACTCAGAGAACAGAATTTCCATAGAAATTTACAGGCCACTCTTGTGAAATCTCAGCATATGGGTATTAACAAACCAGCCTGAAGCCTTGAAGAAATATTAATGCAGTTTGTCTTTTTTTTCCTTTGTCAATTTTCACTTGTTCTTGCTTCTATTTACATCTTAAGTGACTAAATTAAATTCTGTCAGCTGTTCCATGGTCTGCCTAAGAGTGAAGTTTAAAACACACCATAACCAGTGAACTCAATGACTATTAGTTGATTATTACAACAACTCACAGCACTGGACAGGCATTGAAAATAAAAAGTAAAACTGCGTACTAAACCCAGTAGGAAAAAGACCGCCTTTGAGACTTCAGGTTTAACACTGGTAAAGGCAGCAGTCAGAATTTATCAATGGCACAGCATTAAGACAAAAAAAATGATCATTGTCAAAAAATGTACCATTTCCAACTCTGACATTAAAAGCTGGAGAAATTATGCCATATAGTTCAATAAAAAGAAAAATTTCCCAGCCCACCCATAATTATACTCTCTGATAATGCAATGACACTGCATCCCCAAATGGCACCAACCCAGTTCCCAGCAGCCTCTCAGCCTGGCAGGATACTGAACAGATATCACTGAATGGTGTTTGGGGAAACAGAAAGGAAAAAGAGAAGGAAAAAGATCATTGGTCAAATGCCAGCTTTGGAAGTACAGAATCTTATTTAAATATCCTGCAGAAGAAGAATGTTTTTACTTAGTATTGTCAAAAAAAACACCAAGTTTTTTGGGTTTTTTTTTGAGCAGTGCTTAAATCTACCAATTTTTTACATGTATTGGAGAAATAAATTTTTCTCTAGGGAAATATATTTTAAACTATGCTATCTACCACTCCAAAAATAGTTTGCTTTAGTGATGAATGAAGTGAAGCCAGTTCTTGCCTGTGACAGATCCAGATTCTGCCATCTTCATTACTCTCCTTTTAATCCTATGACAAATGAGGGGCCATCTATATAAGCTCTGACAGGTTAAGCTCACAGTGAAGTAAGGATCAATGTTTATCCTACCCCTGGAAGTGTTCCAGGACAGGTTGGATGGGGCTTGGAGCAAACTGGGATAGTGGATGGTGTCCCTGGTCCCTGGAAAGGGATGGAATGGGATGAGCTTTAGAGTCCCTTCCAACCCAAAGCATTTAATGACACTAAGTACGATGATGTATTGACTATTTTACTTGCACTAACTTAGGGTGAGTTTTTACACTAACTGCCTAAAAACTCAATGGCAACAAATGTTCAGGATTATCAGAGAAAAAGAATTCACATCTGTCAAGCCCCATTTGAAAGAATATGAATTTGCTGCACATCGCCACACAGCATTAATCCATGCAAAAGGTATTCAAGGTTCAATAATAAACGTGTTTGCCTGATGTTTTTCT
This sequence comes from Anthoscopus minutus, assembly GCA_013399455.1. Classification (NCBI taxonomy): domain Eukaryota; kingdom Metazoa; phylum Chordata; class Aves; order Passeriformes; family Paridae; genus Anthoscopus; species Anthoscopus minutus. Next base: position 12,960 of record VWYI01040032.1, on the reverse strand, counting down.
ACACCTTCTGTTTACAGACTAAAGTCAAAGAAAGTATGTCAGAGTTGCAAATATTTAAGCTGTTTTTGAGGATGATACCTAGACATCTTTCCTGCATCATCAGGTCAGTAATCCATACCAGGACACAGGACTGGGATCCAGGCCCTATGCCCCAACACAGCTCATACTCCAAGGAAAAAGGCACTGAAAACTGGATAATAACTTCAAGTTGGCTTTAAGCAGCACTTCAGCATCAAGTTGCAGCAACAGAACCATATCTAGCAAATTAGCAGCATTTCTCAAAGCCAACCTCCAAGGCCCTGATCCCGCTAAGGCGACATATTCTTAAACGAATGTAACTGCTTAATTCCACTGACTCTGATGGCAAGGGAGAAGGATGGCTGCAAGTCTCATTCTCCATACACTTCAGACAATATGCCAGAACACTTCTGAAAGGGAGCATTATAATCTTATGAGATACATTTTTCTGTTTAAACAACCTAGCATTAAGTAATAAAAGATAAGCAAAATGGGAAACTGAATGTCAAATTGATGTAATATTTCTTGGTCTTATTTATCTAGGAAAAAAAAAGCCTAACTTAAATTAATCTATAATAAATTTTACCTCTTCTACTTTAAGACATATTTACCCAATTTACAAGGCTCAACAAAACCGTATTTCCTGCTTTCATACACAGTGTCAAGCTCACTATGAACCTAAAACTGACCATAATTTATGCTCAGCATCCCAGAACTAATCATTAATTGTTAGCTGCCTCCTTCCTAATACATGCACTAAGCCAGTCTGCCTTCAAAAGCAATTTTCCTGAGCTTGACTGCAACTCAAAGAGGTTTAAAACAAAATGGGAACACACACACGCAGCAAAACATCACACGATGAATATGAAATGCAAAAGGAAACAATAAGAGTGGCAAACATATCTCACTTTGTGACATCACAAAGCACAGTTGCTGCAGTAAAAAATACATAGTGCAGTCACAACAGAATTATTAGACATTAGGAATTTCACTTTACAAACCCAGGCCCAATATTTATGCTATGGTAATGCTGTGCATAATAAAATGGGTGTTGTATCCACTATGTTTCTAGAATTTTCAGGAGACTGAAAGCAACACTGACACGAAATCCCAGTGAAAGCTGCCTGGAAAACTGGTGCTGTGGACTTGCTCCCTGTGGGATAGCAAAATATGTGATATTTGGCATTTCCTCCCTCGTGCTTTAACCAGTCTTGGTTGTCCAGTAAGTGTGGGGTGTGGTGTGCCTGTGTGACACGTCACCATCAGGTTCTTAGACCCACACACAGTACAGTGAAAACCTTAGAAACACAGAATGGTTTGGGCTGGAAGGGACCTGAGGGACTATATATTACACACCACCTTCCACTATTCCACGGTGCTCCAAGCTCTGTCCAACCTGACCTTGGGCACTGCCAGGGATCCAGGGGCAGCCACAGCTGCTCTGGGCACCCTGTGCCAGGGCCTCCCCACCCTCCCAGCCAGCAATTCCTTCCCAAGATCCCATCTGGCCCTGCCCTCTGCCACTGGGAAGCCATTGCCTGTGTCCTGTCCCTCCATGGCCTGTCCCCAGTCCCTGTGCAGCTCTCCTGGAGCCCCTGCAGGCCCTGCCAGGGGCTCTGAGCTCTCCCTGGAGCCTTCTCTTGTGCAGCTGAGCAGCCCCAGCTGTCCCAGGCTGGCTCCAGAGCAGAGGGGCTCCAGCCCTGGCAGCAGCTCCAGGTCCTTGTGCTGCTGGAGCCAGGGCTGGGGCAGCTCTGCAGGTGGGCTCTCACCTGGGCACAGGGGCAGAATCCCCCCTCCCCTGCTGCCCACGCTGCTTTTGAACATGTTTATTCCAAACATTAGTATATTTGCACATAAAATCTACCAAAACAGTAATGAAAACTGTAATTTTTTGATAACTACAAAGAGAGGCAATACCATCTGTGGGTATCCAGAGCATCATTATTGACCTGCTGCTCAGGGCTAAATTTTATATTCTTTGACAGGAATACTGGATGGGAGGTGGTGATTTATACATCACCATAACTAATTATCCTCTGCCTTCAGTAATTTATAAATTCCATCTCTTCTCTAAACAGGCTGATCATACAATAATACACTGTAGTACTTAATATAGGATGAATGCATGGATTCAAAAAAAAACTTTTGACACCTCAATTATGCTGTTGTATTCCATGCTACTTACAGACGTAGACAGGCAAATTTCCTGAATCACAACTTCTCTAATCATCCAATATCAAAACAACAGTAGAGAATTAGCCATAAAAAACTGCTACTTCTATATTTTTACAGCAGCAATTTGTATTTCAAATCCCCTCTTCTCCTCCTATCTCAGAAAAAGATAACCTGCAACGAAAATCTGAGATTTTACAATCTCCCAGATTGATGTACTCTAATATACCTCAACCAATGCATAAGACCCATTTCAGAAAGTAATACCAGTAAAAAATTTCTCCATCAGTTTTGGTACAGGGAATAACTAGATGAATGTTTTTGCTCTAAAAACTTCACAAGCTTGTTACACAAAAACACATACAGTGTTATCAGTGCTTATTTTCATCCACAGAACATCTGAAAGATTCAATGGAGAAGCACTTAGTCTTCCCAGGATCATTTTGTCAGCTTAATGTGTAGTGCTACTGCTGAACAGAATTACCAAAATTTCATGGAAGCAAGCTGGGAGAATTACATTATTTCTTTTACATTTTCAGAATATCATCCCTACATGTAAAACATTACTTCTTAAAGAAGATTGTAGAGTACACTGCACTTATTATTATTCATTTTTAAATAAGCCTTTGAAATCTCAGGCTTTTGACTATTTTAATACCATATCCCTGTTCCAAATTAATCTGGAGAATGCCCTTGGGACAGCTAGATTTTCATCTCCTGTTGAGATCTTCAGAGTAATTCTCCATCATTATGTACTACTATAAATTTTTTCCTTTGTACAAAAAGAGCTATTTCAGCTTGCATGCTGTATTTTCTTCCCTTGACAATCAAGCTGGTTTTACTTATGTTTACTGTGTGGTCTCTTGCTATTGTATGCTGGCTTAGCTGGGAAGCTGCATTTCCACCCTGGATGCTTTCCATGTTCTGATCAATTTTGTCACGCAATTTTTTCTTTGTTTTCCCAAAGCTTCTAGGATCTAGGTTAATATATTTAATTATCCACAGCATCAACAATGAAATAGTAAAATTTTAATTTTCACTTGGAGTAAACAGCTAAGAGAAATCCTTTGGGTATGGCAAGTAGGACTTACTTTTAAATTCACCCCTTTTACAGTTTCTGTAAAGTAAAGCATCTATAATTCTCTATCATGAACAAGGATTTGGGGCTAAAGGATTTTCGTCATTCTTATTCTGCATAATTAAAATTGATCAGTAATACAAAAAAAGAGAGATCTTTATTAATTGTCCCAAGTAAAAACCAACAGAAGAAATGGACTCATGTCAGGAGAGATTTAGGTTGGACACTGGGAAACATTTCTTAACCCCAAGAGTGGCCAGGCACTGGCAGAGCTGCCCAGGGTAGTGGTGGAGGGATTTAAAAAGCTGTGTGGATGTGGCATTTGGGGACATGGGGCAGTGGTGTCCTGGGCAGTGCTGGGGAATGGTTGAACTCACTGCTCTCTGAGGGCTTTTCAGCACAAACAATCCTGCGATTAACTGCAATAAAAACTTCCTGAACTTGAGGCATAAGCACTATCATTTCTATTCTTGAAAATCAAATTATATAGACAACATTACAAATAAAACAGTGGGTGTCAAGGAAGTATTAAACACTCACATGTAAGAGAACTTAAATCTCTGCACCAATTCCAAACAAACTATGCAACTGCAATGGAAGTTTTGTGAATCACAGCTCATGTTCTTATGTCAAGGCTTTGGAAATGGATTAAAATAGTTTAACATAAAAAGCATTTGAAGCTTCCAAAGGCCAAAGAATTTGTATTCTAAATTTAAAAAGACAAACCCAAACCATTACTAGATTTCCATTCTAACACACTCTTTAGAATATATATCAAGGATGCCATAAAGACACAAACTATCCCCTTAGAAATTAAAATTACTCATCAGTTAACTGAAAACATGCACAATCAGTCACAGGGCATGCAGCATGCAGTAAATGGAGAGCAGAGGTTAATAACCTGGAAGCATAGGATCTGAGAATGTGAGAACAAGTTAAAGACAAGAGTTCCTCTCCATTGTCACTGAGGGTCGAGAAGCAATGCTGCAGCGTAGAGCAGTGGGAGTGGGGGAAATACAGTTTGTCCAAGACATACACATATCTCCGCAAGTGGCGGCAGGTATAACTGAAAGACAAGGGTAGAGGGAGACAAAACAGAAAAAAAGAGGTGTTTTCCTTTAAGAAAGCTAAGTCATGGTTTAACATCCCTGGCTTTTGTGCCAAGAGTGAATGGAAGATGCCAAGAAAGCAATGGAGCGGTTTGACATAAAACAACAGTTTCAAGAAACAGAGGGATCTGTTTGCCCCTATGCCCACATGCTGGTTCTGTCACTGCTGCACGGGGAATTTGCCAAGTCTCACGCATTAGACACAAGAATCTGGGCTTCTTTTGGGTGTGTGTGTCATTTCTCTCCCGCCTTCCTCCCCTTCATTTTCTTGGTAACATCTTAAGAAAAGCTTTATCTCTCTTCCAAGATGCCCAAAAATTGTAAATGCAGGAGAGACTGGCCCCTGGTTTACAAAGGTCACCTTTAAAAAAAGCTAAGAATTTTCACAAAATTTAACTGCCTTTCATGAAAACTGACAGCTGACTTAAAGGGGAAAAAAACCACACAGAATTATTGCTCAGTGTGAATGGCTCTTCTGTCCTGAGATTTCAGTGGTAGAGCACTCCTGTATTTAATTCTACTTGCTCAAATGTGATGCTTAATCATAACAGAGTTACTCAATTAAGACCTGGCCAACTTTTCCACTAACAACTACAGTCACTTCTATGAAGTAACTACAGAGCAAGCAATAAAACATATAAAATGTTTATTAAGCAACCCTGAATGCACCTGAGTAAGAGATATATTGCCTTTGCCTATGCACAGGATATCCTCCTACTCACAATGGAAAGGAAAATAAATTCATTAGCGTAGTTCACCTGCAACAAACCGCATCACTGGAAAACTCAGACACACAGAAAATATAACCTCAAACACCTTTTATTATAGGGTTTGTATAGAAAACACTTCACTGCATAATGGTGCACAGCCCAGGATGTCCCAAGTATGATGTGATGTGATGATGTAACTCAGTGATCTGACAGCTGGACTTGGTAATCCTGGAGATCTTTTCTAACCTTAATGATTGTGTGATTCTAAGTTGTCCAGAAAGTGCTTTAACCAGCCTAATATACCCTGAGATAAAAAAGTCAGCTCACGATGGTCCTACCAGGCTCTCATGTCCTCGTTTGCAGCCAGGGGACGTGGCTCTCTCCAGGACAGACACACCCATGGAGTGTTAAACTGGGAAAGTTTTCCATGGAGATTTATGAAATCAACTCTCTTTTGCTGCCTTTGGAAAGAACTCTAGGCTCCAGCATTCTCACCAAATCAAAAAACCCCATTCTTTCATGGCTTCATAGGTGGAAAATTGGCCCAGGGGTTATACACCCACCCACCTGCATTTCACAGGCTCGCGTCTCTCTAAATCCTACCTGACATAGTCACATCTGGCTGAAACACTCTCCTGTGACAAAATCTTTTGTGTACCTCTGGCACCAACAGCTAATTGGTGCAATCAGTGGGGCTCTAAGCCCAAGACTGTATCAAAACCAACACCTCCATCTGCTTCACTTTAAACATTCACTACTGGGTTAAATCAGTCCTACCTTTGCTCTGGAAGTTTAAGAACATAAAATCTCTTTTGCCACTTCATTTGCAGATATGGTAATTTTCAGGAGATGAAGAAGCTTCAAGGACAAAATTTCCTAAGCTTTCATGCCTTTTCTGCTTTCCTGACCACAGCACGTTGTGAGCAAGGCAGGCTATTCTATTCATTCCATAGGCCAGGGATGGAGAAGATAAAGGATTTACAAAATCCCATAGCAAAGAAAACCCTCAACCCACAAGCCTGCCCTTCCAGCTACCAAGAAAAGCCACACATTTTTTCCAAAGCCTGAATAAAGAGCATAATTTAGAATGTTGATGCTCAGAAGATTTAAATGGTTCTAAGTCCATTGAAACCATCTTACTGTATTAACCAGGCCTATTACTAGGAAACTCCTTCCAGCCATCCAGTCTTATTAGATTTATCAAGAAAGTGAATGGATCTTCCATTAGAGAATCCCAGGATGGTTTGAGTTGGAAAAGACCTTAAAGCTCATCCTAATCCACGTCCTGCTATGGGAAGGGACACCTTCCATTATCCCAAGCTGCTCCAAGCCCCAGTGTCCAGCCTGATCTCAGACACTGCCAGGGATCCAGGGGCAGCCACAGCTGCTCTGGGCACCCTGTGCCAGGGCCTCCCCACACTCCCAGCCAGCAATTCCTTCCCAAGATCCCATCTGGCCCTGCCCTCTGCCACTGGGAAGCCATTGCCTGTGTCCTGTCCCTCCATGGCCTGTCCCCAGTCCCTGTGCAGCTCTCCTGGAGCCCCTGCAGGCCCTGCCAGGGGCTCTGAGCTCTCCCTGGAGCCTTCTCTTGTGCAGCTGAGCAGCCCCAGCTGTCCCAGGCTGGCTCCACAAGGAAAGTGACAGAAACTGCCCTTGACCCCTGTCAACGTTCTCACAGATGGGAAGCACAGCACTTGATCCCATCACCATCACCGTATTTGGCCTTAAGTGACCGACTGGCTGAGGCCACAGCACGTGGTGGAGGAGGAGAAGTTTCCACAAAACATCACCCAGAGGTTCTGGAGACACACACAGGATAACACGGTGCCAGCAGCACTGCCCTTCATGGGCCATTCCTATTTTCAAAGCTGAACTTGTCTACTTGAGAAGTTTGATGTTAAACCACACCAAGAACAATGCAATCCCTTAACTTCATGGCTGTTAATAGCCACCTTGACCAGCAGAATTTACATCATATTGAAGACTAAGCTTCTTTAATCCATCAGAAATGCAGTTTTCAGCTAATCTACTTTTACATGTTACTGAAATTTTCGGTTTCTACATGTTTTATGGGGCACACGTCTTTTACTTTATAGCAAAAAGCGATCTTCAGCTATAATGTAGTACTAAAAATTTTTGAAAAAGCACTACTGCAAAAAATAAAGACAACCTTATTTATGGTGTGCATGTGGTATTGAGGTATTCTGTTTGCCTGGATTACAAAACTGTAGCTTACACTTGTACTAAAATCCCACTTCAAAAGACTGAAATCACCTTGTATTGAAAAGCCATCTGATCAACATTTTGAATTCTGATACAACAATCTGACAGTGTCTATGTCTAAAAGTGAAAAGGTAGAGTGCAGTGTTACAAAACTGTCAGGGAAATTAGGGCAGATTTGAGTTATCCAACCAAAAAAAATTAACTATTCAAATATAACAGTAACCTATCACTCTTTTTATTAATGGTAATGAAAATAATAAAACTCTTCTCTTGCCTTGTCACTACACAAAAATACATAGCGACATTCAACAGAAGTTTAAATTTATAAAAAAAATTCCATATGCTCTATTAAAACTTCAAGTTATTAACATTCTTTGTCATTAACAGCCACGAAAGCCACAGAACCCAAAACTTTCAAAACCAAAGCAACAGAGGTCAGCATCAGTGTTTTGGAGACTAAAGTGCCAGGATCCTTTCTGTCTCGTAGCACTCCATCTCTCATACTGGATCAGCTGGGACCTGTGATTACAGAGTATCAGCTGGATGGGAACATAAACATGGAAACCCAACCATATCTTTAAGACAAGAGCTGATGCTCAAAACTGTCAGGCATCATGACAAAGCACCAAATTCAGTCTTTATAAAGTCAGAAAGTAGCATTGAAAAGGCTCCAAGGATTTAATTCCATAGGTATTTTTATAGGTTTCTTGTTTGTTTTTCTCTTTCTCTCCTATATGAGAGAGTGGAGAATTGAGAAAGGGAAGATTTGAACAAAACACTAAAACCACCATAAAAATTGCTAGCCATAAATCATGTGAATTTTGGAATAAAAATATACTGAAAGTAATTTGATACTGTAAGAGACAGCACAGAGAACCTGACATCTGTGAAGAAGCCTGTAAACTACCTGCCACTTGAGAATTCTTTCTACTTGTTTCTGGCATCCATTAGTGATTCCTTCCCTGATCCTAGCAGTGTCTAATCTTGCCCAGCAGCTAGTATAAATTGAGAGGGCAGGGAGGAAGCTGCAGTATTGGCTGGCAAATGAAAAAGAGAGAAGACAAAAAAAAAAATCCCAAACCACATTTGTCAGCCATATCAATCTTCTAGAAAAATAATAATTTTTAAAAAGTATATTTGCTTAAAGGGATAAAAGGGATAATTGGTCCTGCTTTTAACTCCCCCCAATTTCTGAGCTGTCCTTTCCTCTACCACCCTGCAATGGCAGCCTGTTCTCAAGAGGTTGATGACTGCTGTGAGAATATTCTCACCCATTTATCCCAATCTTCTGTAATCCTACAGCTCTGGTCTTCTGCCTGAGAGCTTTTTAAATCTGCCTGAACCAGAAGTAGTTAAAATGAAGTCTAAGACCATCCACTGTACTCACTGCTCACTGCCTGACACCAAGGCACATGTAGGGAAACATGTAATTTTTACACATACGTAAAAATTAACCCAATATATCTACATTTATTTGCAATTAAGCACAGATTTGAAGAATGCATAGAAAAGTTTTATTTCGTTTTTCTTATCCCAATCAGTAAAGGTATTCTGATGACAGCAGTTAAAAGAGAGCATCGAAGACACACTTTAAAACCTATGGGAGTTGGATTTGGAGAGCCAGAGGGAAGGTGGAAGCTTCCATGTGAATAGAAGAGGATATTTTCAGTAGGAAGGGACTTTCTAGTCTAACTGCCTTACCAGCTCAGGCATGCTAAAAGCATGCTAAAACATGTGAAAACACTGGCTCAGGGTACCCAGAGAAGCTGTGGCTGCCCCTGGATCCCTGGAAAGGTTCAAGGCTGGGCTGGATGGGGCTTGGATCAACACAGGATAGTGGAAGGTGTCCCTGCCCATGGCAGGGGCTTGAAATGATGTAAGACTGAAGGTCTCTTCCAACCCAAACCATGCTGGGATTCCATGGTGGACTATCTCTCTAAGAAGGCTGTTGTAAGGTTTGACCACCCTCTCAGTAAAGAAATGCTTCCTAATGTCCAGTCTGAACTTCCCCAGGGCAGTTTTGTACCATTCCCACACATCCTATCACTAGATCCCTGGGAGAAGAGATAACTCCCTTCCTCAGGAAGCTGCTGTAGGGACAAATGAGGTTGTGCCTCAGCCTCCTTCTCTCCAAACTAGGCTAGCCCAGACTCTCCAGCTGCTCCTCACAGGACATTCCTTCCAGCCCTTTCACCAGCTTTGTTGCCTTCTCTGGATGCATCCAAGGACCTTCACAATCCTTCTCAGATGTTGTGTCTAGAACTGTACACAGTGCCCAAAATGATACTGCAATAATGTTAAGCCAAGTGGCACAATCCCCTTCTTGACCAACTGGTTTTGCTGTGTTTGATGCATGCCAGGATGTAGTTTTCCCTCTGGAAATGCCAGAGCACAGAAGGATGTCACAGCTTCCTGCAGCTTTAGTTATCCCCCTGATCATCTGGAAGCCCTCCAAGTACCTTGTGTGAAACCAGCAGATAATCAAAACCAACAAATAAATAAGACTTTGTTGAAGATTCTTCTGAAGCTTCACTGAAGATTTCAACATCCTAACTGGCCACTGCAATTATTTTGTTTTAGATGATCATATCACTTTCAATACTTAACTCAAACTCCACATTAATTCAAGAAGCGTAAATGTAAGGCTACAGCCATAGACTAAACACCTAGCAAAAATAAGAGTTTGAAAGCAAGAACTGCAGAAATTCATTATACGTTTACATTCAGTTTTCATCCAAAAATTAAGACTTGAACAAGACAACAGCACTAAATAAAACATGCAAAGTCACTTACATCTTTACTTGTTTAAACTAGAAAGCTGATATTTTCTGCAGTGAAATCAACTGGTATTTTAAAATAAATATATCAAAGGCAAAAATGTAAACAGCACCAGGCCAACATCTTAACAACACAGTACAGAAGCAAATTGGGCAGGGTATAGAAAAGTGGTATAAAACCAGTGCTCACTAACCCCTCTACAAATACAACCTAGGCTGAAATAGCATATAGAGGATTCAAAAGAAAAATTCCCAGTGCTAATGTTTAAGTAATTGTAATTCATAATCTTCCTCTTGGCACATGCCAGATTTTATGAGAGCTATAAATCTTTAACGTTATTGAGAAAAAGGAAGGTCTTGAAGACATACATGCCATGTGTATTAGCTCAGAGAAACTAGATTAATCTGCAGCAATAAAAAAAAAGCCAATTCTACTAAGCCTGATTAAATATTTAGGTCATATTGTTTCTGCAGCAGAATTTGAAAAATGCACAGCAAATAACATCTTTCCCTGAGCTTGAAGACTTAATCACTGTATTTTCAAAACGCAGTTATGCTACAACATGACTGTACAGGAAAGCCAATATGAAAGTCTTTAAATGAAAAAGAAATAAAAGTATAAGCTAATTAAACTAGTACATGTTAGTCAACACACCAAATTACCTCTGTACACATGGGCAGAACGTCATGACATATAGTGAACATTTTATTACTGTTCATGTTTGGCAACTTGTGTTCTAGGAAGTCCAATTAGTCATTATTCCCCTGTTCCCAAAGACAAACCCAACCAAAATACATTCTGTACTCAAACACCAAATATACAATAACAACAACTTGTAAGATCATCCACTCCTTGAGAATTGATTTCTGTTCTGCCTGAAATATCAAGTTAATGTTAATGTTGCTTCATAAAGCATGAAGAGCTGAAAGGCCAATCATCTCTCTACCTATCTCAAGCCAGGCTGGACAGGGCTTGGAGCAATGTGGTCTAGTGGAAGGTGTCTCTGCTCGTGGCAGGAGGGGCGGAACGAGACAATTTTTAAGATCCCTTCCTACCATGAGCCAGTCTAGGATTCTGTAACTCTTACAACAGTAAAATACATCATATACATCATGTAAAAAATAGAATTTTGGATGGAACTTTTCATTTCTGTTCAGTACACTGCCACTTACGACACAATCAGCTATGGTACTGAAGAACCACAGCACAAATCTAACTATTTGTTTTTCAGTACCAAGAATGTTTTAAAAGATCGACTCACCTATGTTCATGGAAAGATGTTCTGGGCTTCTTTTGGGCAAGTTTCTGCCACTGTGGTCTTAGCACAATTAAACAGTTTTAAAAATTCCTCATTTTTCATATGGTTTAAGTATTTTTAAAATTACTATTCTTACATTAGAATCATAATTAAGATGAAAGAGACCTTAGGGGGCATCTAGCCCAACCTTCTGCTCAAAGCAGGGTTGAAATTCAGGTGTCATATCTGCACAGATGTTTATCTGGTTCAGTCTCAGAAGCATCCATGGAGAGAGACTCTGCAACGTTCCGGTGCTTCCCAATTCTGCCATGACCATGAAAAATCACATTCTTCCCTCAGCCTGGAACCCCCTGACCCTTCTCTCTCATCTTTCTGCCAATACTGTTCTGTATAAAGACCCTGGCTCCATCTCCTCAGCAGCCTTCTCATACACATGGGAATGCTGCTCACCCTTTCTGTGAACCTCCTGCTGTAGCCTTGCCCCAAAGCCTTCTCTCCTCCAGGCTAAACAAGCTCAGTGCCCCCAACCCACCTTCCCAGACCAGCCCCCAGCCATCACGTGGCCCTCCATGGAACTCCCTCCAGTCTGGCAGCCCCTCTGCTATGTCTAGCGGCTCACAACCTGGATGCAGTTTTCCAAATGTGATCCAACACAGTGGTCTGGCACAGGCACACAGATGGCACTCCTGGATGTGTTTTACCAGGTCCTATGAATACGGATATGTCAGCTCTCAAGTAATTCTGACTTGATCCTTTTCCACTGCTGGCACTTTCCTCCCTCCCTGATCCCCGCCTAATGTCCTCTTCTAAGTAACATTCTCACAGATTTCTAAAAATACTTAATTCCTGCAGGCCTTCTTTTCAGATACAAGTATCCCTAAATTTACATCTTACTTCATAAAGTGATGACAGGATTTTAAATTACATTACTGCAAAACAGTAGTTTGGCGGCAAGGGGTCAACAGGGGGTTAAAGGTGCCATAACAACACAGAAAAGGATGAAAATTATTTAAATGCTTAAGAAGCGATTATTTGTGATAATGTGTCACAGATGTAAGTTCCCATGCCCTGAAGCAACCCTTTGTCACAGTACTGGCCAAATGTACACGACAGGCTTATGAGAGGAGTATTATCTTTACGCATGAAAGTATTTATAGTGAAGGAGGGCAAGGAAATGAAAGCCAAACAACTTCTGGAGATGCCTGATAGACTGAAAACAAAATAAGAAATATATGAGATTCTCCTACAGAAAGGCTAAATTACTTCTGTACAGATGAAGTTCTATCAGAAAGAACAAAAGGATTTATATATTAAAAGCAGATAGAAATAACTGATGACCCATAAGCCAAAAAGATATAAAAGAGTTTGGAGGAAGTGTCTATTCAGTTCTGATGTTTCAGACACAGGCGAAGGCTTTAATCACCCAGATGCACTGGTTACTTGGAAGGCACATATCCCCAGCAGCTTAAAAGATGCTACTATGGGAATGTTGTTTTGGAAACCTCCTGTGCTTTTATCCTTTGGCTAGACACTTGTGATAATTCACAGGCTCTGCACCGGATTACAGGGATGCTGCGACACCCTCATTAACACAGGCATTTGCATCCCCGTCTG
>VWYI01040030.1:13201-28475 GCA_013399455.1 Anthoscopus minutus | reverse complement strand
TAGGAAAATCTCCATGGGATTTAAGAGGATGCACTGATGTAATACAATTGGTGGTTTTATTAAAATTCTTTCTGTATAACATCTAGGGTAAAAGTATAGCCTATTCCCATTGCAAAGTCCTCCCCATCTCCTAGCCCTCCCCTGCAATATCATTCCTGAATTAATTAGAAACCTGTCTAGAGAAGTAAATACTACAATAACAATGAATAGAGCAATACTTTGAAAATCTATTTATTGTCTGTGTATAGTTGTTCACAGCTGTGAAAATTGATAACAACATGATTCTAAAGTGAAAGCTAAAGCTTGAGGCTTCTTGTTTCATAGAAACATAGAATCAGTTAAGGGAAAGACCTTTCAGATCACTGAGTGCAATTGTTAACCCAGCATAGCCAAGCCCACCATTAAATCATATTCCTAAGTGACATGTCTGATACAGCTGACAAAAAATATCAGAAGTAGCAGATTATTTTCTGTTTATATACTGTTTCCATCATGCTTAATCACAGTACACAAATGAAAGTAAGAATGCTGACAGTCAGTGTAGTACCATGTCCCAACACACCAGTGTCTGTGTGCAGTTGTCAGTATGAACACATCTGTATTCATTGATATGGAACCTGAGTGCCCACACACACTGGTTAATGATTTATATTATTGTTATACATGCATTCGAAAGCACTTAAAAAGCTAAGAAATACCAAAAAATGAATGTTGGAGCAACCTTGATTTGGTTTCTTGGTGTGTCCTCACTGCAAAGGGAACTGTTTGGGAATTTTTCTACACAATGTTTTTGTCACAAAAATCCAGTCTAACAAAAAAAAGACAGTCATGGACACAATTCAGTTTTGACATAACTTTTTTAATATCCAGACTGATGAAGACATGATTAGAAATTCAATTTATGGCTGGTTCGGACCAGCTTTGTAAACCTGGATTTTTCCAAAAGGAAGCTCTAATGTTTAAGTGACTTCCTAGGCTTGGCCATTATTTTGTTTCCCCATATTTGTTGATCTTCTGACTCAAGGCTATAAGACTGTGCTGCAGAAATGCTGAGTGCTCACAGCTGTAGCTGTAGTTAGTGGAAGATAAGTTTTGAAAATACAATGCTAAATTATCATTGGAAGGGTTGAAGATACTTGAAATTGCTTACCAGCTTTTAATGTCTCTGCCTCACTTCTTCACCTGTGAAATGATTCATTAACATTTGTATATCATTGCAGCATTGTTATGGTAAGCATCACAGAAAAGCCCTTGAGGAAATTTTATGTGTTTTTTTTCAGAGTAGGCTTGAATAGTGTTAAATAAATAACACATTAGACAACAGTGTACTGCATGAGGAAAGAATTAAATATTAAAAACCTGCAGGGCACTGTCCTTCCTAAGTAATTGGAAGAGGCAGAGGTCTTGTAAGAAGAAACCACTATGTGATTGTCTCACCATACATGATGATAGTACATACATACAGAGGCTGAATTAAGGTTGCACAGGGAGCCTTAATTGCCAAGATTTCCTAAATCCCTAATGTTTAACTTTGTTGTCTTTTAGAAGAACAGCATTAAGGTGGGCTTTAACATAGCAGATTTATAATCTATAGAGAAAATATATAGAATATGTTTGACAGAAATATTTTATTTGGATTAGTTTGTTTGACCTTGTTATTTCTGAGTAGTAACTGGAATTACATTTCATTAGAATGCTTATTGAAGTTAAGTACATTGATTGATGCAGGAGTTGGAGAAACAATAATTTTTTTAATTGATATGTTTTCAGGTCCCCAATCTTTGTTGTTCACAAGCATAGCCCTTACCTAGCTACAATGACGGTCTATTACTTTCTTGTTGAAAATTTTCACCAGCTGTGCCTGCTTTAAACCTACAAAACTGCAGTGGAATTCAGGATTGAGGCATACAGATAAGAAAGAGGTAAGGATAGTCCAAGAAGTGAAGGTGCCTTTTAAATTCAGGAATCTGTGGCTCAGTCTCTAGTTTGACACCCATCCGAGAACATCATAACACTTATGATTTAGATATTTGTGTAGCAGTGATGGAAACTTCTGGACCTGAAACCAAATTTTTTGATTTCTTGTGAAACCCAGCATTCTCTGTTCTTCTTATGACTAACAAAGGAAAACTTCCCTTCTTGTCAGCTATGAGGAATGGCAAATCAAATCCTAAGTGCAACTCTATGGTGCTCTGACGTGACAGAAAGGAAAAAATACATAAAATCTCTTGTTCTGGACCACTTAGATTCACTCAGCACTTTGACAAACTCTTTCATTTTTTTTTCAAAGTGTCCAGTCAAATATTCATTTGAAATTCTAGCAGTGGAGCTCCTGGATAGCTGATACAGATAGCTTTTCTGTGGTGTGTCCAGGTCCCTTCAACCACTGGATCTCAAAAACAGATACCAGGATTTTTTTCAAAGCACACAGCCAACCCCAGACTACTATTCCTTCCCCTATTTGTTTAGAAGAAACACCTTCCAGAAAATGGGGAATCAGTGCTTGGGCATTTAGGGCGGAGTGAAAACGGAAGAGAAAGAGTAATATTGTTACGAACATCCTCCAGTACTGCGGCAAAAGCTCTCCTGAGTAAATAGATACTTTTATGAAACTGCTATCACAGGCTATGAAATGCCCGTCACCACAAAGTAAATATGTTTAAGAATGAATCGTCTTTATTCAGTGGAGATCCATTGTAGGAGATGATCAGGGATCTCTTTGCCTTATGTGAAGTCATAGATTACATATCATCCTTTCTGGAATGTCCATGAGAAAGTTACTTAATACTCTGAGCAATACTTGCAAGGGAAAGGGGAAGGGAACTGTTATAACTTGGGTTGACCCTTTGGGGGATGCTGTGATGATAACTTTCCTGTTTAAATTTGGGAAATACATAATGTACAAATGAATGAACTACATTGTCTTTGAAGTTTCCTATGTGACTCATGGTGAAGACTTTACATAATTACATTAACATTATGGGGACAGGAATCAGCATGCAAACACGCCACAGGCAAACACATAGTTACATGATTCTATCAGCTATATGAATGAAAGTTAGCTCTTTCCATACTACTTGCCATGCTTTCTGCGTTACATAAGTTAGTGATATTATCTATATATGCTTTCAGATGCTTGCTAGAAGAATAAATCAGTATAAAAGCCTTACAGAAAATATGCTGAAAGCCAGTATTAGTAATTCATTTAGCATCAAATCTGCCAACCATGTCTATTTTGGAGAGCTAAGTACAGAAGCTTAAGCCGTATACCATAACAAGAGCACCCTTTCACCCCTGCTCAGACAACCTGTGTTGGCTCAACTTTGCTATCACATTTCCAGATTAGCATGGAGGCACATTAAACAGACAGTGGTGAAAGAGATTGCAGAGCGACTGGGATGTCAGGAGGCATTTAGAAAGAGCTTTCTTAAGGTACAGAGGTATGAATATCTCTAACAGAACTTGTCTCATTCACACCAGTAGTACAAGGAACCTGAGCAAACACAGGTTGCACTGTACACTTTCACTGCTGGCTAACCTGACAGAGAACTCCTAAGAGTTATTGATGGCTTGTAAGAGCTTCCATTTGATTGCATGGAGTTTGAAGGGGAATGCAAAATTTTCATTATTATCAGAAGGTTTTTTAAGCCCGTTGCTACCTGTCTGTGGAGGGTTAGAAGGAGGGGGTAGACTGAAGGAAGTCTTGCAGAACAACCTGAGAACAAGTTTCAACACTGACCGTTGCCTCCTAGTTCTTTTATTTATTGCTGGTTTTTTTTCTTTGTTATGAAAAGAAGTCCAAGTCTTTCCCTGTGGTAAAGTACATTGTGTTTTGGGATGGGCAAGTGGAATGCATACTACATTAACAGTTTTTCAAAATCAGTTCCTGGTGTTCTGCGACCTCTCAAATTGCAAGCAAAATGGCAAATAGTGAAGTATGAAGGACATGTGCATTCTTATTTTATCTTACAGATGATTATCAATAAGTAACATAGGAATTTCAATTTCATTTCTTCATGTCAGCAGACCAGAAAGATTTTCCAAGTGCAGTCATGTTCCTTTTCTGGAATGACTTCTAGCTCTGCTCAGCTTAATTGGGGTTGCCTCTGCTGCAGAAATAGCATGACCAGAATTTGTAAGTTGGAGTGGCTAGAGTCAGTACCCCAAGCCCATATTTAGACATCCAAAGAAATGGTCTGATTTCCAAAACTGCTGAGCAGCCAGAAGCCCTAATTGGAGAACTGTTGGATGTTCAGCACATTTGGAAAATCAGGTCACTTATGTAAGCAACTAATTGTTGTGGTAAGAGCCCAACTTCACCACCTAGTTTTACAAGGGCTCAATGTTGCTTTGCCCAGACACCTTTCAAAATTGGGCATCTGTCTTGCACTCACTGCTGACTTGAGTGGAGCCCTGTCTGCTGTTTACTTACCAACAAACCCCCTCCAGCAGGCTGAGGTTGGTCTCCTCCACCTTTTTATATGTCTTAGGGGGTGAGCAATCTGAGGCTGTGGGTTTGCAACTGGTCTTTGTGATTTGGAGGCACTGGCTCCTCCAGGCTGAAGGGAGTGCACTGAGAGCTGCCCACACCTAGGCCAGCTCCCTAGACCCCACTGACTGCCTCTGAGAGACGAGGGGCCACCAGATTCCAGTTCCAGAGCCTCCGAACCTCTGACATGACATGGGGGATGCTTTAAAGTGTTTGCCTCATTTAAACAGTAGTCCTGGAAATTCAAAGTCTTTACTGGCTTTATTCTGTTCCCTTTGGAAAAGGAAAAACAAACAGCCATATGGAAAAATCCTGCAGAAAAAGACCCTGCTCTTGACCGAAAGACTATCCCCTATGTGTCAGCAGGGATCAGCTTCCAGGCCTGCATGACATGCTGCTTTGCTGAAGGGTATGAAGCAAGTATGGGACAAAGAGTGCCATGAGCTATTTCAGCGCTAAAATGAACTTTGTGTAGCAAACATGGGGAGGCCGAAGTTCATTTGGTACCTAAGAGGGTAAGTTTGCAGAAGTTCTTGTAAATCCCTATTGCACAACAACCTCAGCATGACTGTCATCCTGAAGTAATAGATATTCCTCAACATTGTGAAACATAAATAGGTGTCTTAGTCTGACTTTCCACATCAGCAAGGATCAGTGCAGAGTGTTTTCCTCTTTGTTCTTATGTTTAAAATAGTACACAACAAATGTAAGCAACTTTCTTAACTCCTGGGTAGGGTCTGGTTTCCTAACTCCTGGTGCTGGGCCAAGTACTAATCTTGGGCACACAGCATACATAAACATGTATCTCAGCAGACATTTCCAGATACATGGTGCTGCTTACAATTCACCCGAGATTACAATCTGACCTGTCAGTGTAGGATACGGGACAAACAAGTCATGCAAAGGAGCAGAGGCAGCGGTGGTGCTCCTCAGGCTGTGAGCCCCAAGTGCTGCTAGCAATAACAGGCCCCGCGTGATGACTGGTAATTTGCAGAAATAGTATCTTTATGAAGTTCTGCTGGTGTTATGAAATATTTGCATCCCTTTCATTACAGCACCCTCACAACCTTCAGAAAGTAGGGCAGTCTGACGGGCAGCATTTAAAGACAAGATGCACTGGGTGTAACGTCAACACCATCACTTCAAATTACAAAATTAGCTCTCTTTGTTTAACTTAATTTAGCAGGGGCTAAACAGCTGATTGATTGTCAGCCCCACCGATTCAAGACATGGGATTATAAGGTGCTTCATATGCTGGGTCCAAGATACAGCCAGATATGAGTACAGCTCTGGTGCAAACACTGGAATAAGTACAACAGATCTAGTGATCTTTCTGCCAAAGGGAGCGTTGGATCAGCTCACTGAACCAGGGTAAGGACTAATCCACCATCTGTCTGAGCTGCTCACTGGCCAGCCCGGCAACTCCTGAGAGCAAAATGGGATATGAGCAGGAGAAAGTGAAAAATGTTGGAGTGAGGACAAGGAGTAGGAGATCATTTGAAGTAATCTCCTCATTACATTCAGCTGGCTGTGGTGAAACTGCACATTGAGCAGAGCATGTGGAGCCAAATATCCCTCTGTTTCTCCTGCACAAACCCCTTTCCATTTGTGAGACATACTCTTCTCCACAGATAAGAACACTGCACCTTTGTAATCCAGATCCTATGTTTTGAGTAGAATATTATTTCTAATTGTATGAGATTATTATTTCTGTTATTAGACACTCAAAAAGGCAATGTACTTGCAGTGTTGTTCTCTAAGTCAGTAGACTAATATGCCAGCATGGAAGAAAGGAGGCAATAACTTATGTAGGATTTGTCCAGTCAGCCCTATAGGCAGAATCACATTTGTGGATATTGTGATATAAAGTTAAAATATAAATTAAAGCATCGTTACAAGTACAAGTTGGTTCCTGTGGTTTATGAGTAGCTGTTGGTAAGAAGCTATCCTCCTTCAACATCTTAAAATCTGAAGATGTAGGAGTTAAAATCTGGTATTTATTGCTGCTCACCTTTTTAATTTCCCATCCCAAAAACCCAGGCTCACCCAGTTCGTTTTATTGACTGTTTTACAGAGTTGCAGTCTGTTCTTTGATGGAGAGTTGTGGATGCATTTTGTTCACAGGAATGAAGACAGAAATGTTTTTGTGCTTTCTGATAAATACAGACATAAGCCTACTCCCCCTTCCTTTTCTTTTTCATGGAACATACTGTCATTTTGAGATGACGCAGAAGTGCATCATCACAGAATATCGTGACTTGTTAGGACAGGCATTGCCTCTAGCTTTGTTTTAATGTCTGAGCTACAGCTGAAATGAAACTAAAAAGCTGACATACTGATGGTAGCTAGCAAATATTACTGGTAGTCAAAGTTACAGATAGAAAGCTGGCAAGGAAAATCATTTACCTACTCAATATCAAAGAGTTGTGTCTGTGCCAGCAGCAGTGAGACAGCGCCAGAGCAAATGTGTTGCAGTAACATTACACATTGCCTTTCTGTGCAAAAATACTGGACCAAATTCTGCCTTTGGTGTAAGCAAAGGCAGTTCCTTGAACCTTCTGGTGCCATGCCTACCTTAAGAGGAATTAGCTTAAACAGCTGCAAACAAAGGAAATACAGTTCTAGGGCCAATGGCATAACCAACTCACATTTCTGGGGCTTGGGTGTTAAGGAACAAAATTTGACAGGCTGGACTTCAAATGAGAGAGAAAGGTCAGAGCAACACACACAATGTGGAAGGGGGTCCTTTTCCAGCCAGTCTCCTCTCAAATGCCAGGTTATGGGGGAAGCTCCCGGTTCCTTTCAGCTGATGTTTCCTTTCTCAGTAGGACCCATAAGAGAGATCATAAGCAGCTTCTCAAAACATACTGCCATAAGTGCCATAAGCATAAGTGACCCCTAGCCCTCCTTCTCCCCAAATAGCTGCTCTCACCCTTTTTGGCTGAGTCTGATGGGCTGCTTCATGGTGCCACTGCCCTCAGTGCTGTTTATTTCCAGCTTTATTTTGTACCACAGATTTTTTTCCTTAAAATGTGGTTTTTGTAAACCAGATAAAACCATTATCATGGAAAATAATGTGGCAGGCCATCAGGGCTCCAAACTGGTTAAACCTGATGTAAACTGTTCTCTAATGAATATTGCTGGTATGTGGGCAATAACCCTGAATAATTTCATTAATTAGTTATATGCCAGTAACTGTTTTTAAAGGGCATACGATTTACACTGTAGGCTGTTGGACATGTAATTACATGCTAAGGATGTGTGCTATTTTACTGTCATGAACTCTGTGGATGCAAGTCAAAGTATACATTATGAAAGCAGGTGATCCAATTTACATCAGAGCTAAGACTCTTTCTGGAGACTCTTAGTGTTAAGAAACATGGGTTTTGATAAATGGTGATTCTATGCCCAACAAAAATACATTTTTCCTGCATTTTCCTCTCTATTATAGAAGAACGCCATTCCACATGCTAAGAAAAAGGCATGGATTTTCTATCCATATATGAATTCACTGCAAAGACAGCATATGCAAAAAGCAAGAATTACTTTTAAACTGTAGAAATACTTGATGCTACTTCAGCTCTTGCTATTATAAGACCAACATGTTTGGTCTTATTATTATAAGACCAACAATGTTTGTTTATTGCAGGCTGTCACTACTTGTCACAGTTGAGGTGGTTTTGGTGACCTTACTGTGAATTTCTATTAGTATAAATTGAACTTTGAATCACAAGAGGTTTTAGTATTTGTTTTGGGGATAATTGCAGTATTCTTGCAATGGTTATTTTGTCCATATTTTTAATCTATGCTCTCTGTCCTAACTGTTGTTAATATAGTCTTGGCCTGGGAATACTATACAGTAGGTATAATGTAGTAAGCAGTTGAGAGCTTTGCATTAAGATAATCTATTGTTGTTTGATACCTGCACTGAGAGAGCTAATGGCAACACTGGAGATGGATTTGTTAATACAACACTGAGCACACCTTGGGTATGTATTTGCACAGCAAGTGCCAGTGTTTATATCGGCCTTTCAAATTAATGAAGAGCCAGAAGAAGGAGCACAGTGAAAATTAACACAGCAAAGGAAAAAGTACTAAATAAGATGAAGAGAAAGAACATTGCCTGAGACCTAGGCTTTGTGAGTTTCTAGAGAGCACTGAAGGGAGCACCTGAGGTTCCAGACAGTCTCTGCATTTGTTGAAGAAAATCTGTGCTGCATTCATCTTACTTTAGCTCATTATTCTAGAGGATGTGTTGTAAGAGGTTCAGTTCATGCTGCCAGTAATAATTTGTACTAGGGTGTTATTGCCACTCTGTTATCCTCTCAGACAAGCTTCCCATCTAAGTCAGAGTGTGATGCCCTTGCTCACTGAGGAGTATATCACCAAACCTGCTAGAGGTTGTGGCATTCCCATTTTACTAGTGTGTCTTAGCTCATCTGCAACAGGTGCTCAACCACTCACTTTGGCTGACCTGTACTTTCCTGTCCTCTCTCTAACTTAAGGGAGAAGGTGCAATGAAACAAAAGTCAGGAAACCACAGCTTTTTAAGGCAGATTCTTTTGGTCCTGGGGCACTTGATGATCTTTCCAATCAATGGATCCTGCTCCAAAACAGAATACCAACAGCTGTTCATCTACTTTACAGTTAGAATACAGAGAGGCTTAAAAAGTTATTTCTCAGGTATTCTAGGCTTTATTCTTCCCTGCTTTGTCATGCTGCCTCTTAGAAGCTCATGGTGCAGGACATGTCTTTATCCTTGAGTAGGTTAGGTAATGCATAGCTTTTTGAAAGACTCCTTTTTAATGTGCATGATCTTTTCTAGTGATGAAATCTATGGATTGAAGAGAATTGTCCTGAATTTAGTTTCTTGCAGTCAGCCCAAGCCTCAAATCATGTCTGACTCTTAATTACTTACAATCTACTCTGTGAGTAAGGGAAAAACCCAGACAATCCTGAAATCCAAGTTTTGCACTCCCAAACACGGTTGCACTCCCAAGGCCATTCTCAACCAGGCAGTGGCATGACTTTCTCTACCCTTTCCTCTGCAGAAAGAATACAAGAGGACTGTGCAATGCCTTCCTAGTTTGCCATTGCAAAGCCATATCAAAGAAAAAAGTGTAACTGTCAGCATCCTGACATACACTCCTCTGATGTAAATATTGCATTAGGGAAGTGAATTTGCCTGTGCAGTCTACTAACAGTGAGGTGATGAGATCTGACTTTTTAGGAACTGGGTGGGGTAGAGCAACTGAAATACTCTGTGCCTGCCTACTGGTGGCTACCAAATCTCAGCAATCACTTTCACAGAGGTAACTTCCCGAGCACTCCTAGTAAATCTCTTGTGAAAGTTATGAGCATTCTATTAGAAGACTAAATACCTGGGAGCATGGTTGATTATAATCTTTCGACTGAAGGTTACCAGCACAAATCTCAGCTGGATCTGTAGAGTTAAACCTGCTCACATGTAACTGATGTTTTGGGCTGCTCCAAGGCACAGGATTTTGGGGCAGGATTTGAGAGGCCGACTCTCAGTGGCAGTCCCTAGACACAAATTCCTTGCCACCATTTTTAGTTACTAGAAGATGCAGTATACGTTTGTCAGTCACAGGTAAGGAACTAAAGAACATGAGTGGCTATAAAAAACTCCAACAGTTTTTACAAACTCAGTAGTTAAGCTGAGGGTTTTGTGCAGCAAGGCTGCTTTCCACCCCCACAGTACTAGAGTGTAGGCTTTCAAAAAAGGAAGTTGGTTATATGCAAATTAGATACAAATACCTAATAAGCTTGTTAAATAATTGGCAGAGAATAACACACATGGTGCAGCATCAAACTTGGCAGCTACAATTGTCCCTACTGTACTGCTAGTACTTCACTGGTGCTAAACTGGTTTGTACTAGCTGAGGATCTGGCCCACATAGCATATGGAATTTCCTGGATAGGCTACTACTCCCTGTCATACTTAATCACTGATAAATATAGGCCAGATTTATATTGTATGTATATGTGGAACTCATGGGAAGATCTTTCTCACTTTTGCCATCAGTTTGAGCAGTCCATTAAAACACTCATTGCAAATGACTGCGTGCTGGAATCAGAGCTGATCACATGCTGGCATTTAGTTTTCTTGATAAAAGAATAGAGAAAATAACATAAACAAGTATGCTTGATTACTTTCCCACCCCCGTTCATCCATTTCTGAATCATGTTGGATTAACAACACATTTGAGACAAAGATGCTGAATTTTATTAGCATTGCTTGCTCACTGATGTCATTATTAAATGCTACATTATTAGCTACTCGGGTATAGTATATATTCTTCCTGTACCATTCCTCAGAAAATAAGCAAAAGCCAAATTGTTTTGTGGCATACTGAAACCAGTGCTGACTTTATGCAGCAGATGTTCATCTAGCCACGCATGTAGATGATTTCATAGATGGGGCGAGTGTGCTCACCAATCATACACATTGCTTTTTTATTCCTCCAGCACTGAATCATCATCTCTGTTTAACTGTTTTTTATTGTTAGTGAGGATTTTTTCAATGGAGAAAGTAGAGCACTGTGCAAACAGTCATGACCTTTCCCATCTTTAGCCAACATTTTTTTAATGCCCCAATTCCAGGCTGACCTCCTTTTCCACAGCTATCTTTGGAACTCAAATAATACTACAAAAATACATTTGTCAGCTTCATGATGAGTGTTTTAATGGTGATGTTCTTTCACTGCTTATTTTCCCCCTGCTGTTCACATTATGACAATTTTATTTTTATGAACACAGAAAATGGTAAAAGAAAATCGAATTAATTTCCTTAAATTTACCTCTATTTTGAGGTAATTTTTTAGTCCTATTCTTTGTATGTGCTTAAAACTAGAGAACTTGCAAGACAACTTGAAGCTTTTGTTTGGTCTAAAGAAGAGAGTAGGAGTTACTTGCTTAGCTGTCACTATCTTAAGCAGCTTCCACAGCTCTTTACATCTAATCTAGCTGCAGAACTAATACCAATACCACATGGTCCACAAATATCACTATCAGCAATATGGCTACATTTAAGACACACAGACATCTAGAAATATTAAGCAGCTTGTGACATGAAGGTCAAAACTGCTACCACAACCCTTGTTACAGAGGTGAGAGAATACACTGTGTCTGGTATGTTGTGATATTGGGCTATCCCAAAACATAACTTTGTACAAATATTTTTGAAGCCTCAAACCTGACCTCTGTCATCTCGTGGTGCTTTCCCCCACTAGACTTGAGGCAGTAGTGCGTGAAAATGGCAGTTTGTCATTGCAGGGGGTTCCTGATTCATGCACGCCCTTACATCGGCGTCCTCCCCCTGAAGCTGGCTCTAGGATATTGCCCACCAGACAGGCGGCTGGGTTTGCAGGAAGCACACTCACCTGTGTGTGTGAGCAGGTTGCATACGCTCAGAGCTCCTCTGGACAGATATTAATTACTTTGCAAGTTTGTTGTAGGCCAGACAGAACCAGAAACATTTGTGTATGCATGCTCAGCCTAAGCAAGGCATGGTTTGGGCAGAGTGTGTCACCTGAGGAGCCAGATGTAGAAATGTCTTTAGACCCTCACAGCTGTTTCTTGACTCCATCTTTTTTCTTATTTTTCTCTCCATCATGCTACTGCTTTTCAGTTTTTTCAACAATCTAACTGGACCCTTTATTTAAACTTCTATCAAACACACAATTTTTGCAATGTAAAATAAAGTTTTTAATGTAAAACCAGTGCAATAATACTTATCCTTCAAACTCTTTGCTGAAGGTCAAGAAGGAAAGATAACTGGAATAATGAAGAAGCTGAGCAAACTGATGAAGAAGCAAAGTGAAGAGAGCAGCATAAGTGACCCTTTAGGATTCAGTAACTGCAGCTCTGTGGTGAGCACCACAGACTGGCTTTTCTTAGTTGGGCATCTCCTTGTAGTGCTTAATACTGCCTGGGATGTGCCTTATTAAAATACAGAGTCGTGCTGAGGCTGCTGCTTGGAGACATCCCATCCTGCTGAGTGCCTGACATGCCACATCCTACCCACAGTGTAGCACTGGGATGGAAGATATTTGACCTCAGCCCTGCATACCACTCAGGCTCTGCATGCACCTCAGGCTTCAGGAAATAAAAGTCTTCTGGCTCGCTCTCCTAGCACATGCTAGTGTAGGCATCCTCATAAAACTAAGCTGAGCACAATGTTGAGCTTTGTCAGTGCTCTCTGATACTGCTCAGTAACAACAGCAAAGTGATTTGAAAATGAATCTTGTGTGATTTTAAGAAACATATGTCAGTCTTTGACAAAGATAAACCTTTTCCTTGGAGATTTTTTTTGCCAGTAATGCTCATCTGTGTTACTGCAGCTTCAGCAACAAGCACCGACAGCTGGTAATGACCTGATTTGTTCAAGCATCTTGCAAAAAGAAACAGAAATTGTTGGCATCTATGCATGGGTGATGATCAAATACTTAAACGGAGCCTGAAAATGGAAATAAACACCTGATACTACTCTAGAGAGTAAATAAAATTTTTGAAATGGTCTTAAACCCATGTTACTCAAAACTATGCAGGTACTATGTATAAAGAGACAGGAATCAGAATTATGTCAGACGAAGAATCTGCAAGGGAACCTGTGTTACTGGCCCAAGGTACTACTGAGGTTTTTCTAGCTATAAGTCAGAGGCTAATCTGCTTCACTCCTCAAGTCAAGGACTGGATTTCCAGTCCATTGCAAAGTTGGATGTGAACCTGATAGGAAGCTGGATACTTGTAGCTCCCTTCCATTTGGAGCAGCATGCAGTTATTTATATGATGACTGGACAAGCATCATGTTTCTTGACAGTCCCTTTCACTGAAAACTCTGCTAGTGAGTCATGACAATAACCATATACAGATCACCTGCAGACACATCAAAGAGATGACTAGACATTGAATTTGGGATAAGGGATATCAGATGGAAAAAGAAAGAAGCAAGAAAGCTTGTTTCCTAAAAAGAAAGTACTAACACCAAATTGGCTGTGTTCCAAAGTCCAGCTACAGTAAAAATGAACAACTTACTAGCAGTGAGGTAACACTAATCAAGAACTATTTTATGGCAGTGCAACCCACAGAGCATCTGCTTGAGTGAGCCTGTAATAAAAGCCTTGGTGCATCACAATGGGAAATTTGAGCTCACTCTGCTCTGCTGTGAAACACCTACCTGCTCAGCAGATAGCCAGCAGTGAGCAAACATCATTTTTGTCTGGGAGAGACATGATCCTGTGTGGCCATTTCAAGCAGTGACATGGAGAACTGCTGCTTGCTTTTAGCCCGGTTTAGAGGAGTAGAAAACACTCGGTGCTGGTGCAGTGGCCACTGCACAGCAGTTAAAGCATGAAAACTGGCAGTATAACACGGACACAATGTGTCTGAAGGTGGGCATGCAGAGTGCAGTTAAAACCCCATCCAATTTACATAAAGTTCACTTTCATGGGCTTTATTTGACCATGATCTACAGAGAAGTGTGCAAATCTCATAAAACCTCATTTTTGCTCTTTAGCTGTGATGTGTCCTTGGAGTTAAACCTTGACATATGCTGTGGTATTTAAGGAGCCTGCCCTCATCTTTTCCACTGAGAAGATGAGGCTGTTGCTCTGTAGAGGCCAGGAATCAAATAAAAACTGCTGACAAGCATGAGAGGTGTTCTTCTATGCTCAGAAAGGGTGATAGCCAAAGAGTACAGAGCATATTCCTGGATAACAGATGATGAATCAATCACTGGAGTACCTGGGTATACCCTTGTCGAAAAGATTTGTACCTTCTGCAAAAAGGAAGATTTCTCTAATATGTACTTCTGAGCCATCAGGTTCTGCAAAGAGGAGCATAAGACCTTCTTTCTCTCTTGCTGCTGCATCTTGTGTAGAAGAAGGCTCAGAGAAAAGACTCCACAGAAACAGTCAGTTAAATATTGGCTTGGTTGGTAGAGTCAGTAAGGACAGAAGTGTCAGTACTGGTAGTTTTTTTAGTTTGCTGCAAAAAACTGTTGAGTGAGAATGATTTGGGGCTTGTTGATGAAAATAGATGTATTTCTACTTATTGCAAATAGAGAAAGAAGGAAAGAGGTTGAAAAGAATAGAAGCAAAAATTATGCTTCTGTTAATCTTCAAGTTGAAATAAAAGAATAATATAATAAATAGTATTTCTACATCCAGTGATATTGTTTATTACTAAAGCATTTGGGTTTTTAGGGTTTTTTTTCCAGAATGACTATGGCTAATTCTTTTCAACAGAAAGATATTTAGGCAGAATTTATGACTGGAATAAACTGAGTCAGTTTAAGTCATGAAACACATCTGTGAAGAGAGAACACATAAAGAATATCTCAGTTCCATACTGAGAAAATTTAACTGAGAACTAGATTATTGTGTCCCATCATCTGAGGTTAAATGTTACAAAAAACACCTGAAGTCCATTTTGTGGCCATTATTTGGTGGCGTATAATTGTCCTGTACCATGTCTACCATGTATGCCAGGCTCTTCCTGCACTCTGAAGACTGGACTGGCTCTCACAGTTGAATTCTGTATTCTACAGCTTACCCAAAGTAGTGACATTAGTTAATGCCATTTAGACCAGCCCAAATAATCTGGGCATCCAGTTTGCTTCTGATATCTTTACTGACCTCCCTAATCTCTGGTTACTCATTCTCCTGCTACACCTCTTTCCTTGTTTTACAACTTCACTTTTTCACTTTCCTACTTATTCTAATTTATTATTACTATTATTATTATTATTATCTTAATCATTAA
>VWYI01040030.1:0-13183 GCA_013399455.1 Anthoscopus minutus | reverse complement strand
TACTATTATTATTATTATTATATTAATCATTAATAATAGTAATAATAATAATAATAATTTTTAAAAATTTCTTTAAGTTTACATTTTACGTCATCTATGAGCAGGATTTCCTGCCTCTTTTTCCCATCAGGTTCTTGATCCACCAACCACTGATCCACCACTGGTAGACCATCAACCCAGTGACCATATTAGTCCATAGTACGATTGTTTACTTCAAAGTGCATTTCTGTTACAGTCACAACCTGCGTATTTATCCCATGCATTTACTAGAGACGTCAATCTTTATGTTTGTAGTCTCTCATATATCTAGCAACCTTATGCTGCTACCATTAACCAAAAAACCCAGGCAGGCATTTTTTCTATTAAGGCTAAATATCAAGCATAACAATTTCTTTAGCCCTTTACTAAATTAAATTTCTTTTGTGTTGTCAGAATCAACTATACTCTTGATTTTAACATCCAAGTGTGTTTCAAAATGTTGTTCCACACAGTTCCAATTCTTCCTGCTTAAACTTCCATTTACCATTATTTTCCTTCTTATGTAGCAGCAGCAAGATTTATATTGCCTTAAAATTTATTTTCCACCAACTTGTGAAAGAACATATGAAGAAGATTTTGAGCCTGAAGATGTTCATTCCATATTTCGAAAGTAGGCATGCAAATATGTGATTTTTAAGAGAAGGATTGCAGAGAGTATTACATAGCAATATACAGAAAATGAAATAGGTCAAAGAGCTAGCAACACTTTTACATTATATTGTGATTTAGTTTCTGTAGCAAAAGCTGAAGAAAACCAAAACTAGAGACAACCAGAGGAAAATTACCCCTGCATCAAAAAATTGGTCTTTGATGAATTTGAAGTACGAGAACCTGATGAACCAGGGACAAAATGTTGTATGTTAATTAGTATCAGTAGAGAAGATGAGAAAGCCCTGAGCTTGATAGTTTTCAGAAACAGGAGCAACTCTCTACATTAAGAAAGCCTTTATATCATAAATATTTCCTTTCAGCTATATATTTTAATCGTCAAACTAATAGCTTCCTCACTCCCCCCAGAAAGAGATGTTTGACCTCAAAAACAAGAGCCTGAAAATCCTTCATCATGAAATCCCTTAGGGAGTTTACCATTGCCATTGATATTACCTCTGAGTCACTCAGATATTACTGACAACTAGTTAGCCATAGATGACTGTAAGTGTGGGAAATATTATTCAGTGGAAGATTTCTGTTCCTTCTTCCTTCTAATCCCAGCAGAAGGTTAATGTAATAGTGATGACTTTTTTGTCAGGGCAAACACAAGCACTGAAATAAAGTGGTAGGAATGGAAAGGAAAGGAAAAAGAAATGTTCCACAACTACTTAGACAGGAACTGAATCCTTGTATGTTCCTGAGATGGTCCAAGCCCAAACCTTCAAATTCGAACTTTCTCAGATTTCAGAAAAACAGAATCTGTGAACTTTGTGACTTGGTGTCCAGATTTGGAAGACAGGTGTCTGCTAGGGAGGGCAGGAAATGTAAACCTCCCTCCGAATTATTATAATTTTGAAATCAGGAGCTCTCAGGCAAAGATATGGGGATAGGAATAACGGTTCTTTACTAGTATGTGTAGCAAGGCAAACAAACAAGTAACATACAGCATTAACAAAACAGCATAGGGACCCCGTGGCTGCCTTCCCGGCCGAGACAGGAAGGGTGGAGGAGAGGCAGTGCCTCACAAACCCCTGCGGGCAGTCAGTCCCGGAGCTCCTGCACGGCTCTGAGGAACACCCCGATGGAATGCCAGGGATGGGCAGGAATCCCGGGCTGGACGAGGTGTACCAGCAGCGGTAGTGGCTGGTACTGCAGCTGTCCCGGCGGGACAAAGGGTGCAACTAATGGGGAAAATTCTAGGTGTGAGGAAGAATAAAAGGAAGGCCACCTAATCCCCAACATTTGGCTCTCTCTTAGACCCAGACTACCTCATGACTCACAAATGCACAAAAGTGCAGTAGAATCATTACATGCTTTTTAATATCTTAAAATAAATGAGTCAGTTAAACCGAAAACAAAAATAAGTGTGACAGCCTTATACCCCTCTGGGTTTCTTGTGTGTCAAATCCTGCTTTGAAATGAAGGGCCTGAGAATATGTTTGGTTTGTCAGAGCCGAGTAGAACCCTGTTGTTTTTCTCAAAAAGACAAGGATGAAAACAAATAACATTGGCTTTTAAAATGTATACCAGACACGCTGAGGGTGAGGGAGGGCGGGGGGTGAGTAGGTAGTAATAGGCAGCGTAGGTAGTAATGTGCAGCGATAACAAGGAAGGAAGAGCAGAGAATGGTATGAGTTTCTTTTCTTTGGCCTGTATGTTTTCTTTGTTTTTCTAACTCATCTGTTATAGTGCCTGTAATTCATAATATTAATTTGAAAACTGGGAACAGGTTTGTGTGAGATGAACTAACCTGAGCAATGCAATTCATATTTATGAATATTTGTGAAGTACTTTAGTCATGGGAAGGACATTTTCTCTCTCTTTGCCTGCAGAATATTGCTCTAATATAAAACAGCCCAGGCCTGGAGTCCTTGCCTGTGCTTATGACAGACATGGTGGAGCTCAGTATTCCTGCAGGGAAGCACTCAGACTATCACCAGCGTGAGCATTTTGAGTGGAAGACACTGAAGGATCATTGCAATTGGGAATGCTGCAAATGTGCAGCTTATTGGCAGCAAAGATGGTCAGAAATCTTCCAAGCGAACACTTTATCCACCCTGAAATGCTGATTAATCAAAATCAGGACATTCTGTGGGAATGTGTCTGTTTTAACAAATCTTCTGACAAAACACAGGCACATTTCCAAACTTGCCTGCCAGGCAGGTTTCAGTCAAAAGCCTGCCCAGTTTCATGCCAGCTTGCCAACCCAGCTCCTTAGCAGTCTGCCCAGCAGTCTGCTGGGGACAAAAAATGCCGGGCCTTCAGATTTCCCAGTACTAGGGCAGCACATTGAATTAAATACCTCAGTGTTGGGTGACCCTGGGCTTGCAGGCTGTTCATCACAAAGCTACAATGGTCATCAACCTTAAAGGCAGCAAGACCAGAGCTGCCTGCCCTGAGAAGGGCAAAAAGATTTATTTGACCAGGAGTCCTGCAATAAGTCCTAGGAGTCCTAGGAGCAGTAAATGAAGGGTAATGAGGAGTCAGGCTGCATGAAGGACAGCAAAACATCCATTTCCTTCTGCTCTAATTAGTGAGCAGACCTGCGACTGACCCTAATTTGGGGGACTTTCTGTTCTGGATCCAATACCCATTGAGAAATTGAGAACTAAACTGGCTCAATTACTAGAAGACCCTTATCAACTAAAGAGTCTGTGCATGTAAAGAAGTGGTTTGACTTTTTTTTTCATTCTAGGCTCAGTTTAAATCCTTCCATTGTTGAAGTGGGTGGAGTGGCAGAGTCCTTTTTTTGTCACATGGTGTGCTTGTACCAAGCCCGGCTTACTGATGTGTACTGCAGTGTGATTTCATACATGTGGAGAGTAGACCAAGTTCTTTTCAGCAGCAGAGCAGTCACCATATTCACAGATCTGTGATTACCCCAAGAACCATCCAGAGGTTCAGTGGAAATTCAAGCAAGCTGTCCTAATTAGCTCATTCTATTTTGGTTTGGTTTGGTTTGGTTTGGTTGGTTTGTTTTGTTTTGTTCTGTCCTGTGAGGTGTTTTTTGTGGTTTTGTTTGTTTGTTTTTGGGTTTGTTTGTTTGGATTTTTTGTTGGGGTTGTTTTATTTTTTTTGTTTAGTTTGGTTTTGGTGTTATTCAAGGGGTTTTTTTTAGATTTTATGTTTTGTTTTTTTGTTTTTTTTTATTTTTCCTCAAGAACAACGCAGAAATGCAAAAGTGAATAGAAATACATTTGGTAAGGCATTCTGATAGTGATAGTCATAGTGGTAGTCTATCTTCACTTGCAAATTTGGAGTCTCTTACTGTCCTCTTCATCCTTTAAAGGATGTGCTCTTATCCTGTAATGGAAGAGAGCTGGAAGGACCTCTGCAAAGGCTGGTGAGTATTAGTGTGCTGCTGTCAGTTCTCAAACTACACATCTCCCCATCATCTGCTGTTTGCTTGATCTCAAGTTTTCTGTATAAAACCAGTTCATAAGCTATATGAGCATGTTACCTATAGCCTGGGATAAGAATGAAGGCTGAGACCCTGTGGCTGAGAAAATGGTCTTGCTAAACACTTTTTTAAAGGATCTTTTTAGTAGGTGCTATTGTTTTCTTTCTGTGTATGAGGCAGTATATTCTATTCTAGGAATAATAGCTGAGGAACAGTAAACAAAAATGGCAAATTGGGGCTTTGGATGACAAGTGTTCTTGACCATTTTATTGCATTCCTGTTACTGGGTACTGGGCTTAACTAACACCAATTCATCTCCATGAGAATTGTTGACAGAAAACTAAAACGGCTTTGTGTTAGAGAATAATATGTCAGTCTGGAAGGAATTGTCCATGCTTATTCTTCTGAGACTTGACGATGTTCTTTCATGGCTAATTAGCTGAAGCAGAATTTAGCTCAGGTACATAGTGCAGGAGTACAGCTGCATCAACTACCATTTAGCTGATGTTTGCAACAAAACAGTGTTTCTAAGCTCCCACAGCTTAAGGTGGTGTGTGTTGTGCCTTCTAGAAATAAATTCAAAAGAGAAAAGACTCATGTTTGAGAAGACTTTTAGTACCAAGGAAATAACATTTTACTTCTCAAATGTGTTTGAATCCAAACACAAGTAGAATCATTGTCCTTAGAACTTGTAGGGATTATGGAGGCAAATTCTATGCTTATTTTCACAAATTGCATGGACAGCATTTGGGACTTGGCCTGGATAAAGGAATAATCTCTTTCTCTTTCCATGTTTGCTTGCTGTTGAATGTTTTCAGGAACTCTTGCTTTTCTGAGTGCTCATTTTCCTTAGACTTTTTTCTGGGGACATTTGAGAGGATATTTAGCTTATGAATCTTTTTGTACTCTTCACTACCAGAAGTTAAAATCTGGTTCCCTTGACTTAATTCTGGACCATGGCTGTCTTGCTGCTCAGTAAGAAGTTCACAGATAATATTTCACACTTCAACTCAAACCAATGTGGCTACAACAACTTTTGCCCCTGGACAAACACCAACACTTCCCAGCTCTGTCATTCTCCCTTTCTGGTGTCTCATCTGTTTGAACATGAGGAAAGGCATCTTAGAGGCTAACTTAACAAATCTCAAGAAAATTTTCCTCCAGGATGTGTGGCCACCAGCAGACATAAGGATCAGATTCTGCCAAGTTGTGAGAGGAGGTTGGGTGGATTGCAAGGGTGTGTGCCATGTGGAGGCAACAATAATGGGATGGCAGGAAAAAAACCTCCATCCCTTCAGTTCATTGCCTCATTCCTTCTTGATGTGCCACAGCTCAGCTTTTAGAGCTAATTCAGAGAACTTTTATAGTTGCTCTATAATGTCAAAATATTTCACTAACAGTACTAGGTAAGCCTAGCTTGCCACTAACACTACAGACATTTCGAACCATTACTCGACTTAGTGTACTATTTCTAATCTCTGTCCTGTGTTTAAGACAGCTCAATGTAAAACCAAGATTACAGTCAAGTTTAATGTTTTCTTGTGTGTTTTCTTTTCACATATTACTCTTGCTAGCAGCAAGTATGAAGTAATAAATGCATTAATTTTTCTGCAGAGAAGATACTTTTAACTTTGAGGTGTTGCAACCTCATCAGTATATGCAACACTAAATCAAGATTTCGTTTCCTCTAGTTCCAGTTTAATTTTGTAATACATTTTAGCCTTGTTTATCTGTTCCAACATAAGAGATTTGTACTGAATATTCTTGAGGTACTGATGTTTATGCATGAAGAACAAGAGTATGATAGTTGAAACAGATTAACACACTATTTCCATTTCCTATCAGAAGGAAAGACATAAGCATTGAGACATAAGGTACCTCTGAAATATCTTTGTTTAAAGACTGCTGAGCCTGAATGGCTTCACTGGACCACATATTCTCCAACCCTGCTCTCTTACTATATTTGACTATTTTTTGCATTTGACATTTGTTTCTTGCATGAAATGCAATGAAGAAAACAGTGTATACATAATTGTATAAGTCTCTATCATGCTTATTTTTAGAGAACTACTTATTAGTCGGCTAGTAAGGTTTTTCCATGTAGTGCTGTGTACAGGAATAAGGGTGGTTCAGGACATGTTGGACAAATGTTTGAGGGTTAGACCTAGATGATCCTTATGGTCCCTTCCAACTCAAGCCATTTTTGTTGGGTTTGTGTGGCCAAGTTTTGGTGCTTCAGGGGTGGTGTCTGTAAGAAGCTGCTAGAAGCTTCCCCCATGTCAGACAGAACCAGACACAGCCAGCTCCAGGACAGACCAACTTCTGGTCAGGGCCAAGCCAATCGGGAATGATGGTAAGGCCTCTGTCATAATATGTTTAAGATGTAAAAATATCCCTTAGTGGGCAGATGTAATTGTTGACAAAAAATACATGAGAGTTACAATCCTCTAGACACCGAGGCCAGTGGAAAATGACTGCAGGGGGTGCTCAGGTGCTGGAGCTGAGATTCCTCTGCAGCCTCTGCTGTAGCCCCCCTGGTGAAGCAGCTGTGTCCCTGTAGCCCAGGGAAATCCATGGGGATGCAGAGATCCACCCACAGCCCATGGAGGAGCCCCAGGCTGGAGCAGGTGGATGCCTGGGAGGAGGCTGTGGTCCCTTGGGAGGCCCATGCTGGAGCAGGCTCTGGGCAGGGGCCTGCAGACCCATGAAGCTGCTGCCTACACTGGAGCGGCTCTCCTGGCAGGACTTGT
Source organism: Anthoscopus minutus (assembly GCA_013399455.1). Taxonomy (NCBI): domain Eukaryota; kingdom Metazoa; phylum Chordata; class Aves; order Passeriformes; family Paridae; genus Anthoscopus; species Anthoscopus minutus. Next base: position 6,343 of record VWYI01040030.1, on the reverse strand, counting down.
GACCCTGTGGGGGACCCTGCTGGAGCAGGCTGTGCCCGAAGGACTGTACCCTGTGCAAGAGCAATCCACATTGCAGCAGTTTGTGAACTGTTGCCCATGGAATGGACTCACACTGGAGAAGTCAATGGAGGGATCCCACACTGGAGCAGAAGAAAGACTTCTCCCTATGCAGCAGTAGGAACATCATGTGATGTACTGACTGTAACTCCCATTCCCCATCTCTCTGTCCTCTCTCTCACTGTGAGGGAAAAATTAGAGCTGGGAATGAAGAGTAGTGGAGGGAAGGCATCTTTAAGATTTATTTTATTTTTCATTATCCTGCTCGGACTTTGTTAGCAGTAAATTCAATTACTATCCAAAATTTGAGTTTTGAGTTTGGCCCATGATGATGAGTGCTCTCTCACAATCCTTATCTCAACCCATGGGATATTTGTTATACTTTCTTTCCTGTGTCCACTTGCAGAGGGGATTGATAGAGGCATAGGGGGCTTCAATGGGTGCCTAGCATCCACCTAGGGTCACCCACAATACCATTGTGTAAATCCATGGTTCAAAATCCATGATGACTGCTTATTACCACGGGTTAACACAGAACATTCTTCATGGTAGGGCCATCCTGCTCAATGCATAAACTTGTCCTGTAAGTAATGAAACACAGATACCCTTCTCCCATGGTGAGTGTCTTGATGGCTGTGCTACAAAAGGCAAGCTCACTTTCACTCTTTGTGTCATTTCCTGCATATTAGGCCACTTTCTACCCACCCTTTTGGATGCTAGATTTACAGTTCTGCAGCTCAAAAGGTAGGAAGCCACCAGTGCAAATGAGGTTTATACCAGCAGTGGTTGGTAGAGATTTCTCCAAATGCCTATCAAACCAAGTCCCGCTCTGGACCTGAATAGTAGCGGTCCCAGTTTCCCACATCTATAAAAGATACTTCCCTTCTGCATTCATAGAAGGAAAAACTTTAGTCACCTGAGCATATTGAGAGTGAAAAGGAATTACAGCAATGTAATGTTTCATCCTCCTATGTTACCAAGCAGCAGAGCAGAGAATTTTGTGAGCAAAACTTTGAATTAAGCCATCTACCAGTCTTTAAATGGCGAAGACCATGCAACAACAGCTGTTGAACAGCCAAAGAGCATGCTTCTTGGTGATATCTGCTAAGGGTGTGTTGCATACTCTTTACAGTCCTTGAAAGAAAGGATAGAGGACTAAGAATTATACTCCATTCTCTCAATAAGACTATAATTAACCTCTTCAGTGCCGTCACAGCTATAGTGCACAGTAACCATAAATCAGTAGAAGAATCATTCACTGCACAGAACAAAGGCTTCTTCTTGTCCTTCTGATAATCATTGCTGTGTGACAAACTTTTTATAGTTCTTGTCTTTAAGTTTACTATTCAATTTTTTCCTCAATAGAACACATTTCCAACTATTTTGCAGAGTATAGTGGCTTCACCAAATGACTCACTGATAATTACTGTCATAGGACAGCCAACTGCTCAGTATGTTAATATGCATTTTGCTATTCTTAGTTGTTATGGTGGCTGTAAAAACCCGTCATTAGAAGTTTGCTCTCAGTGTCCTGCTCAAAACACAACATCACAGAAAAATATCTGTCCCCAGTCTTTCTGCCTGCGGTGGTCAAGCACAGATTTCCAAACATCTTGGTAAATCAAATGAGGTATATTTCTTGAAGAATTAGTGCTGTAATTTAAGTCAGGATTAATCACAAATGTAAATCATCAAAGTCAGTGGGATGACTAATGTGAACAAAGATTAAATGGCAAGACCAAGTCCCAACTGTGTTTAAGAAATTAATGCCAAAACCCCCCACCCCACTGGTTTCTGTACACATTTCTCACATTGGAGTATGACGAATGAAGCAGAAAAGTAGATGACTAGAAAAGCAGCAGTAAATAGTGTTCAGTCATATTGAAAAGATTCTGACTAAGAATTTTGACTTTCCCTTGTCTTGGCTCTGCTGGAGACCAGGCAGTGAATTTTGTGACTTTTATTATCATTTTTGAGTAATCTCACTTAGATGACTAACTGAATGAGGTTTGTGTTAATTCTGTCATTTGGGAAACTTTTATGTAAAGGCACTTTTGGAGGTAAGATTGCTCATATCCATATGGACAGAAAACAGCCTAAAGGGAAAGTATGAAAAGGTATTGGGGGGTTGTTTGTTTGCTTCTCTGTCACAAAATTTCATCTGCTAGAGCTTTAGACAAAATCCTGCCAGCAGTTGCTTCAGTTGCTGCAGACCAGGAGAGCCTCTGGACATGAAGGATCTTTGGGCCCTTTCCAGTAGAACTGACATCACCTCTCAAGAAATCCTCATTTCACAGCAAAATCCTCCAAATTATTGGCCTGTCTCATTTAATCAGAATGATTCAAAAGTCAACAGCAAGGCAGCTCTGAGTAAATACTCATGTCAAACCCCACTGGTCTCTGGCAATTTCTGAGCAAGGTGCCACAAAGTAGAACTTAGTGTGGTGAGCTTGTTTCACCATACTGAAACAGTGCCTAATGGCCTAATGCCAAGGACTTGTCACTTGTCTTATTCCTGTGATGTTGGCCACAAGAAATCGCTGATCTTCCTACCTGTCTGTCATCTTCACCTTCCTTTCAAATTAATGTGGGTGTAAGGTGTGCCTTGCCATCTCAGTCACTCAGACCACCTGCTGGCCTTCCTTCTACAGTGTTTTTATGTGATGCATCCAGATTTCCTACTGATCATGTCTGCTACTCAGCCATAGGAAGAGAGGGAAGCTAGGACTCCTCTCTTTTTTTTTAAATATGATTTTTCTTTTCTGTGATACTCCTAGAATTTTCCACTTTCTATATGCATACTATACTTCATAAAATAGCACATTTTCACATTCTTGAGGGCTTTCAAGTGACTTCTTTCCCAGTCTAATACTGAAAATCAATGATGTTACATGCTTCTACTTCCCACATTGCCAACATTGGCAGCACTATCTCAAGAGTTTCAGTAAGGGCAGTATTATACACATTAGCATATGTGTTCATTAATGAAAAGAACATTTTGAAAATACTTTTTTCGTGTTTAAAATCTTCAGGTGAAATCAGATACTGCCATCAGTCCTGGAGATATTGCTAATCCAAATACTGTCTCTCAATCTAAGTCACTAACATGTGACTCTGTAGGCAGAATTGCCATTTGTGACCTAAGAAACAGGACATTTCTGTCCACTTTTAGACTCATCTAAAATACCTGAGCACCATAGTCTTCTTGGTTTGTCATATGAATAGCCATATAGCCTTAAGTAGAATGTTGCAGTACAAAAATATCATGTAAATTTTCCTTATTTAGTCCATGCACTTATTGTGAAATTTTTGGTGTTTCTTCACACTTAACAGTTCCAGTAAACATTGCCTCACTTATGTCTGCCTAAGTTACAATGTGAACATCTATTTCTCTTGGGTTTGCTTTTAGCAAGAGTACATTACAGCACAAATATTTTTCCAGAACAGTTTCCACAAATGTTCCCAGATGCATGGAAATATTTTGATTAATACTTTGAACTGTAGTCAAATGACTTGCCTTTTTCTTTAATGCATTTTATTTCTGTCTTTGATCTTTATAAAATCACAATATCATCTATTTTATGGAACTTTCACTACTGCTCTTCTTGAGCAGGAAGCCCTGGAGGAGTCAGTTAGTTTTAAACATTTTTGAGCACTGATCACATTAAATATTTGAAAAGATCGGTGAATATAGTTTTCTGTAATTTCATTGCTATGTAGTAAACCTCCTACGGATATAAAGAAAGCAATGCAAAAGAACCAAGGAAATAGCAGAAGTCACCATCTCTTCAGTTAATTTCAGAGAGTGTGTGTGTATACACATAAAGCTAAATCATTAAACTGTGTTTAGTAGAGCATAACCTTAAGAAACATTTTATTCTTAGTTTGCTCCAGATTTATTTTAATTATTACATTGTACTATATGCGGACTATAATAAAATTGAGGAATGAAAGCCTTTTTTCATTGGAGGCACTGGAACTTTTACTCCAATCTGATTCTAGGTTTCAGGGGTCATATTCAAAGCTGATATTATGGAAAATCTAAGAGGCATGGACACAACTGAATGTCAAGGTGGAATGACAGGCATTACCTCTGTTATATTTTTGTTAGTTGCTTCTCAAATGTCTTTTCTAGACTTGCATGTAGTACTATGACTCAGCACAGCCTTAGAAATTCTCATTAAGCCAAAATCAGAGGTAGTGTTAAGAGAGTTTAAGTCATGTAGCAATAAATACCAATGAATCTAAAAGAATTGAATGTTAATATTGTGCTGTGCAAACACAGGTATAAATCATACCATGCTAGAGTGAGCTGAGAATTTAGCTGAAGATCTTCATGACCTACTTCATCCCCCCAATAGGAAAATCGGCAGTGGTGGATAATCATAGAATGATTTTCTTTTTTATGGTTTTCCCCAAAGCCTTTTGTGAAGAATACACAAAGCTGTTTTTCATCCATGGTTTGGTTTTTTTCCTGTACCTCAGGAGAGGTGGAAAAATTGTGAAAATGTTCCTTCAGTCATATCAGCATTCAGCCCTGTATCCCACCTTATCCCTGAATCTCTCAAGCACCCACTGTAAGATTTGGAGAGTAAGACCAGATTTTACTGTAAAAGATTTTGACTTTCTTGACCTCCACTGAGTAGAAGTAATGTAAAATATAAAAAAACATCTTTGTTACTAATCTGAAAGATCAGGTCTGTTTTTATGGCTGATTATAATTAATGACAAACATATAAGCAAATAGGTGATCAAACTCCATCTGGAATATTATTTCCAAAACTGTCCACCCACATAGGAAGGAGATATTATTTGCCTTGGAGACTTCTTTCTAGAATTCTAGAATTTCAAGAACCAGACTCATGAAGGCAAATTTGAACTATTGCTTTTTTTTTTTCTAGATATGAGACTTAAAGTTGTTAGAAGTGTATGTCTGGGATTCACCAGAAACCATTCATCATGGTGAAAACACTATGCATCATTTAATTTTTAAAACTACCTGAAGTTTCAGGATTTATTTTGCCTTTTGACAATCCTGAGAGCTCAGTGCACTAGATTGGTACAGTATGTGTTGGACATAATGTGTGCTGCACAAAATTCCTCACATAAGTTCTTCAGCATGCCTAGTAAGTAAGCCACCAATATTTATGAGTAAGCAGGTCTGCAAGCTCATTGCTGGATTAACGTCTGACGTTTCCAGTAGCATGCCAACTGTCTCTGCATGTCTGTTATCCATTGGCAAGTGGAAGCATGGGAAAAAAAAACTGACTGCAGCCTCCAGGTGGAGGCAGTGGTTGATCTCTCAGATGAGGACTGCTTTTGAATCCCCTTTCTTTTACGGTGGGCTCCATAGTCTTGCCTTTAACAAGGCTGCGAATGCTAGATATCAGAAATAGGAAAGGAAGAGGGGTAAACCAAAGTGAGTAAAGGTTATTAGACCTTTCATTTAAATAATCCAGGGAGATAGCTAGAAATGGATTCAAGGCACTTAGATTTTATTGCATGGAGATATTATGGGTATATGTGATAAAAGACTGAGGGCTGAGATAAACAGAAAAATACTCTGAATTTGCTTTCTGTTAGGTTTGCTTCACTCCAGAGGGCTATCTCTGTTGACATATAAATACAGGACGACAGAGTGATATACCAGGATAATGTTGGCAAGGACTATTTTGGTAAGTGTTTAACATAATGAAATCAGGAATCATTTATGTTCTGGAACTGTGATTTAATAAAGAAAATTTTCTGCTGTCTCCATAAATTTTACTCCTGACATAAAAAAAGAGAGATGGAGATACAAACCTTCTGTGAGGATAAAAAAAGGAAGATATGTATCTCACACCTAATCAGACATGTGCATTCAAACCCATTCTGGGGTGACAACTGGATTTCTTGCTGGCCATGTGTCACTGTCTAAAACGGAGGTTAAACGGGGGGCAAACCAGCACCAGACTCGCCACAGCATCTCCGCTCACTGGGAGGCAAGGCTCGGGGTGCGGGAACGAGAAGCTGTGGGGATCGCCCCGGGAGGGCCGGCAGGACCGACCTTCTCCAAAGCGCGTCTCCGCTTCTGCGCAGCACTTCAGCGCTGCCGGCTCAGAGGCAAGGGCGGAGATGAAGCAACAACCACGGAAATCCTTCAGCCCCTGACGGTCACGAAGGCCGGCGGACAAACCTTGGCGCCCACGGAGCCCGGGGCCAGGCGGCGCCCTGCAAGGCCACCAACGGGCTCCTTTCCCCTTGCCATGCCTCTCCTTTTAACGATTGTCACGACTGTCCTCCGCGA
>VWYI01040028.1:49768-64868 GCA_013399455.1 Anthoscopus minutus | reverse complement strand
CTGCTTGCTTTTTTTTTTTTTTAGGAAACTTTGACATTTTTCTTCTAATACTATGGATAAAATAAAACCATGTGGTAGTTAGAGTATTTTTCTCATTTTGAGATGTGATGAGTATATGTAAATTTTCAGTGTGCCTGGATGGGTGATGAAGTATATATTTATTATTCCCTTTCAGCTGTTACACTCTGAGCAAGTGCTAGAATTTGGATCACTTACAGCATCAGATCTCATCAGCCAGTGCATTTGTTGTAAAGATATTTTTAAAGGCAGCACGTAGCTGAACTGCAGGATTTGAAGTAACTGTGAACACCCATTGGAGATTACTGTGCTGTCTCAAAGTCCCATTGTTTCAACAAAAAACTTATTCTCAAAACTAATGAAGTTGTTTTGTAGCATTACAAAGCATAGTGTGGCTGTTGTTAATCTGCTTCAGTGATAAAAGATGATCAGGAGGATACACGGTATAGGGAGCAAATGCTTCTGAGTTTGTTATAGGAAAAGATATTTGCATCTTCCTGTAATTGTTCATTCCTCACATACAGCTTAGGAAAAGTTTTGGTCTAAGTTATGTTCTGTGCTTTTGGCTTGAGTTTTGCTTTGTTTCAGAAGAAAATTTTGTGTAGTAGTGAACCCTCTTGTTCATTTAGTTTGTTTGCAACATCACTGTAGCATTTTAGCTATCTATAAATTGAAAATTATTCAGGCTATTAAATTATACACTCTGGTTATACTGGAATTACTGAAATGAGGTTCTGGCATAACTGCCAGCATAGCAATGATGACAGTGAAAAAGGAGCACTTTGCAAGTATGAACAAACAATCTGCAGATTGAGCTTTGAAATTTTGAATTGTAATGGTAATGAAGAACTCATTTTCTCTTTTTTTATGCAGCAGCTTAGTATAAATTACATCTTTATATTTCAATTAGAGGCTGGAACTGCCTGATAGAGTAAGGTTTTTAAAGTTTTCCTTCTTTCTGCTTGTGACCACCAGTGACACTTTTTTAATTATGTGTTAAAAAACCAAACTTGATGAGCAATATTCTGGATGGTAACTTGAAATGAGTTCCACTAATCTTTAAATGAGTGTGCTAATGACACTTGTAAATAGTGGGATGTGCAGACTGTTTCAAACCTGTTTTGGTTACTACTTTTAAAGTCAAACAGCAAAATTGCTTTGCTAGAGTGTTGATGTTTACTCTGCAGGAATTAATAGACTTAAATTAACCTGGCTGCAGTCTAGTTCTTTAAACATATTTTTAACCTTTGAAAGACTTAAGGGTTTGAGCCTGGCAGTGTGTTACGCACTTCTATAACTTTAGGGAAAACTAACTTGAATGAGAGTGCTTGGATGAACAAAATTTGTTAAACTCAGAGACATTCACAGTCTTTAGACTACCCTTGAGTTGTTGGCCTCACCTTTTCCCTTCTTTTGGCTGAGTTACTGCATTTTGAGTAAATTGGATGAATCAGAAGCTGAGCAGAGCAAGTGGACGCCTGCAGCACGGATCTTTTTTTCAAAAGCTATGTGTAGGAAAAAATTAAATTGTGTTAAAGGAAATGAATATAATCAGCCATGTTAATGGCTCATCTGAAACCATAAAATGGCCACTGGTAAAATTTGTTAATGTCCAATATCTCAAGAGTGCATCTGGCACAACTTTTTTATAATGTGAATTTAGGAAGTTTTGTACCAGGATCATTTCTTCTGTTGTATTTCTCTCATTTTCAGCTTGAAGCTTTACTTTGCACTGACAACTCTGACCTGAAAGCATTTAAATATGTGTCTTAAATATTGACAGATTTTGAAGAAAATGAACACTGTATTCAAAGCAAATTCAGGTGCTACCTGATGACCTGGAATTTAGTGCTTTTAGGAGTGACTTCTTGAAAAAGGACTTTAGCAGTTTCCATTTTGAAGGATTTTCTTTCAAATAAGTATTTTATCTGAAAATGCCTTTTATAAACTTGTCTAATGTGGCAAAATTAGTGATGTGTTCAATTAATTTATATTTTATTCAACATTCTTTTTAAATTTTGGTTGTTACGTATGCTCACGTTCTTTATCTGTTCATGTAAGGTATTTTATAAAATTAATGTTAAGAGAATGTTGGGTTGGTCCGTGAATTTTTCAAGACTCTGTCTCTCTGTTGCTGAATATTATTACTTTCTATATGATGCTTTAGCAACATAGTCTGTCCTATTTAGGGGCCTTAAAAAACATTGTTCTGTGAGCCACAAAAATGAGGCCTTGCTCTAAAATAAGGTGAACCATTGCATTGTAACATGTTTTATGTCCCCATACATTACCTCACTTCTAAATTTCAGTAGTGAAAGTTAATAAATTGGCAGTAATTTTGGAATGTGCACGTAATAGTTGTATGGCAGAAAGATGCTAGCCATTAAATATTTAGAATCCAAAGTGGTGAACACACAGTCTGACTGTATATTAATCTGCAGGATTTTTTCCTGAAGAAAACTGCAAGAAGCTGGCACTGATATTTTTTTAATATCCTGTGAATTTCCATTTTCTAGCATTGTACTCTTAATGTCAAAAGTATTTTAGCTAAACAATTTTTTTTTGTTCTTACTGTATCCCAGCACTCTGGAAAAAGTTTAGGAAGTCAAACCTCTCTACTATGTATGGCAGTATGGCTGTTGCTGCTTAAACCCCCACACTGTTCCCTGAAGTTGGATTAGACTTTGAATGCTGAAATATTCATGGTACTTCCTTCAGTGTGTTAAATCCTTGTCCACTGTGTATGCCACTAGTCATATTGCTAATTAGAGAATTTACCTGTTTGGGATACTTGTCTTTAGTACTATAGGTGCCTATTTCTGTCATTTTTACTCTTCTTATGTGGAAGTTAGGTGTTCCTTTATAGTGTTACAACCAATTTTTAGCAGCTGGGTGCTCTAGGAATGTTTCAGGAATTTTTTTTATAGATCTAGTCATTATTCTATACAAGATACCTGCCTCCATTTATCAGTTTAAGTAAGTTTCTGTCAGGAAATTGGTAAGTTTAGATTTTAAAACACTGTGTGTTATTGTGACATCTGAACATTCCACTTGGCCTTAGAGGATTTCATGTCTAGCAGTGAAAATTCTTATTCAGATTAAATGGTAATTCCCAAATCTTAATCTTAAATCACAAAATAAATCTTAAATTTATGAAACTTACTTGCACAAACATCCTGAACATTGTAAGGAACTTAGAAGACTCAGAATAATGTGAACCATGATGAGATTCTTGCTTTGTAGACCTGCCAGAAGTAAAAGCATAAACCCATTGAACAGTGATCTTCTCACTGTGAAGCTGCTTCCCTCTGTCTGGATCTGTGAAGGAATCAGCCAGTCCAACTACAACAATACTACTTGGAAAAGAGCATTTTTTACTGCAGTAAGTGCCAAAGTAGCCAGCAGGATGGGAGAGGGGCAGATAACTAGGAAGAAGGAGATAATCTTGTAATAACAATCCAAGCCCCTCTCTCCTGTTGCTGTGTAAGATTTAGCTAGTGTGAACTGCATGGACATCTAGTGCACATGAAGAAGTGTTTGTTATGACTTTTCCAGTTTTCAGTTACTCTGTTCTACTCCAGGGAAATGTCCTTCTCTGAGGACAGTGTGTCATATTTAGACTGGTTAGGAATAGGATGCCAGGGTTTTAGCAGCAGAGGGAAGTGTGAAATAGCATTCTGCTCAGAAAGTGCTTGCATGTTAGCAAAACAGCCAAAAGCTTGATAAGGATTTCAGTGGAAACACCTGTTTTCAAGCTCATCACCTTGGCTTTTGAAGGATGTGTGTATGTACACTGAGATGTTTGTGGTGGTCTGGTGGAGCGTGGAGGAGAGAGGACACAATGGGATGCCAGCCTGAGGAGTTCAGACCTATCTGTGGTAATCATGTTACAAAATACCTGCTCCTTTTGGGTAGCTGAATCTGCACAGTAGTCAAGCTATTACATTCATCCACATTTTACAGGGCGTGTTTTTTTCCCTGTGTAGCTGGAGAGGTGCATATGTGCACTCCAAAATAGAGAGTTTGGCTTCTGTGCATCTGTCTACTGATCATGGCACTAAAAGTAATATCTGCTCCCTAGTTCTCATTAGACCACAATGCAGAAGGTGCCCTTGGAGAACTCTCTTTAATTTGCTAATGGAGTGTCATTGAATTTCAAATTCTTTACAACCAGAAGTAAATTTACATCATTAGCCTTTCTGAAATACCTCAAGGTAGTGGCTGGTAGTTTTTTGAAGCTATTAATTTGCTCGAACATGTGACTCAAGTGTTTCCTCTTGTTTAGATTTCTGTTACCAATTTATTGTGGTCCATAAGAAATGATTGAGCCTTCATTTAAAAGCTTTTATTCCCTTTTCAGTATAACTATTGTCAGTAGTACCTTTATGACCTTAGCTCATGCACTAAAATCCAAATTATCTGCTCTCCTGCATCCCAGCTTGGGCCATGTTCAGCGTGACCTTTGTCCCACAACAGATGCATCCTCATCATGTCCCTCTAAGATTGTTTTTATCTTCTTCTCCCACCCCAAATCTCTTCAGTGGCACCAATTACCAGCACGTCCTTCCTCTCCATAATGACACTTTACTGTTTCCCATCTCAGCTTGCAACCACATCTGTATGTTTTTCTGAGGTCCCTCATGAGGTGTTCTGCTAGCCTTGTGTTCCTCAGTGATTATACAGATTCTCTGCTCTGTATCCAAATGGCCTCTGTGAGCATGGTCATTCAAAATGGATTGAGAATTCTGTGAGAAAGCCTGTTTTGGTTATTGCCACTGGCTTTTTTTCCTGTTCCCTTCTTGACCTGGAAAAACACGCTTGTATTTCATGATTTACTTGTCAGGGATGAAGATAAAATCTTATTTCAGCAGATTCATTCATACTTTGGTTCTGGAATGTGGAAATAAACCAACACAGGTGACATCTGCTAGTCCTATTTGAGATTAATTGTGTCTAAATATATGGGAGTTAAAAAGTTTGTTCAATGAATTCGGCTTGTATCTTGAAAAGTCACAAATACATTTGCTTACTTCTAGTACTAATTGAGGAATGGGTGGAAGGGATGGATTTTATAAGATTGTCAGTGAAATTGGGAACTTACTTGCAGATAAAGGTGATTGATTACTGTGAATGACTGGGGTAAAAGATTGACTATTGAAATCAAAGAAATAAGCATCATTTAGCCTGAAAATCCTCACACAGAGAAAGTAAAAGCACTGTATCTGAATGATTCCACCAAAGGCTTGCAAAAGGCTTTTATTCCTCGTTTGTCAGCTAACCTTGCCCATATGTTGGCTGTGTTGATGACAATTTTGAAGCTTTTTAGGTGAACCAGTATCTGTGAGCATGACCAGAGATAGACAGTTTGTGGGTTTGCATGCTGCTGCCTGGGGGAAGATACACATTATAGTTTTCCCAAATTCTAACAGAAATGGGTGGATTTCATTAGGTCTCACACAAGTGTAGATTGCCTGGATGAGGTCCTCCAGGGACAGGATGGCTGGATGGTGAAGGAAGGGTTGAGAATGTACAGCCTGGCTGAGCAAGGACATGCTAGAACTGTGGGTATCTAGAACTGTGTACAGTCTTGGGGTAGCAGGCATGCTGTGTAATGGAAACAGGAGGCAAGGGAATCAGATGAAAAAAGATGGGTGGACATTTGGTGCAAATGTGGAGAAGTGTTTCAGAGTATAGGTGGAGGGGAGAATTTGAGTTGTATTGTTTGTACAAGAGTGCACTTTAGTGGGGGAAATCTTACTTGCCATGTTTGGGGCAGGGCAGTTACATGAAAAGGGCCTTATGTTCCTGCATGGATCATTCCAGAGGGATCTTAGCCATAGTTAATACCCTTATTTTAGTGTTTGCCCTCATACCACCACTCTTCATGCACACACACACCATCCCCACCCTTGCTGTGGACTATGGCACAGCTCTGAAATTCTTTGTAGCAATCTGCTCTGTCAGTTCTCAAAAAGACATTTTTTACGTGTGACTTGAAGTGAGATTTGCAGGCCCTTCAAGGCTTTTCTGTGCTTTTAACTTAAGCAGGCAGACTGTTATCAATAAACAAACCTTTCTTGGAGTTGCACAGACTTGTCTTCATGCATTGACATCCTTTCCTCTGTGTTGGCATTGCTGAATAAACTCTCCAAGAATACTAGGGGAGGCAGAGCCTTGATTATATCTGTGCTTTGTTTTTAGAATACTGACTGACCAGGGCATTGCTGCAGGCTGTGAACCTGCCATCAGACTGGCTCTTGGTTGTCTTTTTATCTGCATTCCATAACAATTTGTAAAGGCCTGAGACGAAATTAAAATTGACTGTGGCTTCATGCAAAATGGGTGTGCTTTGCACTTTTTGTAGCTGTGCAACTCGCTGTATTCATGTGTGGTGTCCCAAGCATAATGCTGTAAAACTCCACCTATCCTGAACCCTGTGTCATTTCCATGCTTGTTCAGTGGTTGCTGTGCCCTGCCTTGTGAAGTGCACTCATCTCCTCTGATGAGCTGCACAGGACAAAGGCTGATTTATTGTTAGTGATGAGCACAGCAATGTGGAGTACACAGCAATGTGGAATACACATATTGTGCATGAGTATGGAATGCTCATACACAGAGACTCCTGTTGATGTGCAAACTAACACAGCAATGTGGAATGATTTTCCTTGGTTGGTTGAGCTGAAGTTTATTTTTCAGTGATCTGCCCTATGGGACTTTGTATTATTGATACTGTACATCGTTGTATTTCAACTTTCTCCATTACAGCAATATCATGTCTCTTGGGGCTGCCTGGTCTCCCTTTCAAGACAGTAACAAAGTCTGTCAGGAGAGCTTATGAGTGGGTCTAGTTGCCTGATTTGTTAGTAGCATGTTTGTGGGAGAAAAAGGATGTCAGGAGAAGTATTTTTTACATCTATTTATTTATTTAGAGAATAGGTTTTATGGTGAGAAGTTTTTACTCTCAGTTTTTGGAAGTTATCACATATGCCTTTAAAAACAGAAAGGTGCTAGCACTCAGCAGTGGCTTTGAGGGAGCTGCATATCCTCCAACTATTTTGTTTTGTTTCTTGGTTAATCAACAAGTATGAATACTTCTGCTCCTATTCTTTCTGAAATTATGCCAACTTACTGGTGCTTGTTCAGCAACTATGCTGTTTGAACAAGACCTTGTTAATCTTTTGTTGGCACATCAGTGACAACAGGATAAAAAGGTTTCTCACAGGAAATGGGAAGGAGCAATGTGACAAAGGTATCTTCAAAGGAAGAAAAGGAAAAAAGGATGATAAAAGATCACCTCATGGGAAAAAAGAAAACCAGAAGGAAGACAGATGTTCATTGGATGAAAAGCTTTCTCCAGAACTAAATAAGAATTATAAATACCATCATCAGGTAAAACACAAATGGCGGTGGGTAATGCATCTTAATAATTCCATTAAATGCTGCTTTAAATTAACAAATCTCAGGAAGAATGGGCCTTTCTTCTGTTCTTTGTATTCTAATGAAAATTTTAGTTAAGGGCTGCATTTAGAAACGATTCACAAAATTAGGTGGTTTGAAATTTATAGTGAGAAAGTTCACCAAGCTTTACAAATGAATGATTAAGCAAACAAAACTCATTTGGCAGTTTTGTATCCAAGCCTAATTTGGAAGCTGATAACTAGGAAGTGTTGAGACCTTACAGGTTACTTTGAAATGGGAGACTGTGGGGTTTTTTTTCTCAGAATTGAAATCTGGGTTTCTTTTTCTGGTGCAGTTGTGGAAATAATTTTCCAGCTACAAGAGCAGTCATGCTGTGACTATGCTTTATGTTCATGACTGGCAATAAATCATACAGCCATCAAGCACACTGAAAATTGTTAGTGCCCAAATGAAATTAAATTATCTCGGGGTCAATTGTGATATCCCAGTTGCAGGTGGTCCAGTTTCAAAAGCGACTTCCTTGTCATCCACCATACTTTTAAGATTTCTTGGTGCACGTAAAACTACATAAGCACCCAAGATCCATAGCTGCTTTTTAAACCTATTTATCCAGACAAATTCTGTAAAATGCCCTTGGTAGGTGTTCTGGTGTGTAGAAGGCAGAAGGGAGAGAGAATGGAGGGAGATGCCCTCTTTCTAGTTCTGTGTCTCTATAATTAACATCTCTAAACTTCAGAGGTTTTAGTGAGTTCTCTTTGCAAAGGTTTTATTTTATGGTGTACTAGTAAAGCCTGTGTGAGTTTTGTCACTCAAGAAACACAGTTTGTGTATTTCACTCCATTTAAACACAGAAACACTTCTAGAAGACTGCAGAAATTTGTGAGCCAGACCAGTTGGGCAGTTTAGGAGAATACAATGGAAAGCACTGCTTCTGCATTTCTGTAAGAAACTCGGGAACAAAATGGACAATACTTCATTTGCATGTCTGCTGAATAACATGTAGAGAGAGGGAGACTCCCAGAAAACCAGCCTATAGTAAGCTAGGAATGCTTGTTTGCTAGCATGTCAGCTACTTTGAAGCTGCAGCAGCAGTGAGCTTTCTTGGATTGGAGAATAAGAAGGGGAAGGTCCTTAAGACTTTGGCACTGTTTTGCATTCTGCATTTACATGAATGAATTGAGCCTTATTCAAACCAAGGGATCTGTTTTACAAAGCCATATCCTGACAAGAGGAAATGTTGCTAGGACTGGTCTTTGAGTTTAGAGGGGAGCTGTACTTTGAGACTGAACCTTAAAATACCAGATAAAGACAATGACAGGATACTTGGTTGTCTGGATTTGAGGGGGAGGGGGCTGACATTTTCAAATATCTCAAGATAAGTTCTCCTTTAAATTCTGTTGACTAAAATCTATCGTTTCTGAGGCATGTCACTGTTCCCTTTCCCATTGTGAGGGGGAAACTATTTATGAAATACCTATCAGATTAATTCAGGGGGAAGAAAGGGCAAAGAGGTTCCACAAGAGTAGTTTTAAAAATGCTTTGAAAACTCTTCTATGAATGGTGATGCTGGCACTCACATACATAGAGAGAGGCATCCTTTGGATATAAAACAATATTCTTGTGTCACAGTAAGAAATGGAAATGGTTTATGTCTCTAAGAAACAATCTCAGTAATTTTGCTGATGTTTTGTTTATGCTGTAAGAGCATATTGTTTCTCGAGAAGCATAGTTGTAGCTTAGTTGTATCATAATTGGAATTTAAATACACATCATAAGGGTAGCTCATTTATTTGCACTCTTGAAAGTGGAAGTTGGTACAGTGCTGGAGATGGCAAACTAGAAGCTGCAAAACACCTACTCCCCATTTCTAGAGGGAGATAGGCAGTCTATTGACAGATAGGCAGTCTGTAAGTGATGGAACAAAGCATTGCAGGCTCAGTTTTGTTTTTTCAAGCTCTGTTATGCAGTGATTTTTTGTCATTTTGCAAAGAACTTGATCGGTTCAGTTTAAAGGGAGAGTCAAACTATCATGGGTTCTGCAGGAGATGTCATGAAAAGTTGAGAGAGTAAGTGAAAATAATTGCATTTGCCTCCCTGTGCTGGGCAAACAAAATTCATGTGGGCTGAGGGACAGAACTTGTCATCTTGTCAGTGTCTACAGTTTGTTTCCTTTCTCCCTTAACTATTCGATTTCTTTAGTAGATTCTCTTCTGTTTACCCAGACTTTTGTATGTGATGCAAGCAGCAGTGTTGCCTGTGTGAAGAAGAACTTTTTAACAGGTTCTGTTGAGATAGGACAAGGTAACATTTGTAACTGAAGGATTGATTTAGATTGGATTGAAGGAAGAAGTTTTTCACAGCGAGGGTGATGAGATGCTGGAACAGGTTGCTGTGAGAGGTGGTGAACGCCCCATCCCTGGAAACATTCAGGGCCAGGCTGGATGGGGCTCTGAACATCCTGGTCTTGTGGAAGGTCTCATTGCAGGAGAGATTGGACTAGGTGGCCTTTAAAGGTCCCTTTCAACCCATTCTGTGATTAAGCTCATATAAGGGAGGAAAGTTTCATATGAAGACAGATCCAAAGAAGTCTGTGTTATGGTTCAAGAGCCCTGTTCAAGCTGCTAGAACTCTTAGCTCTTGCTGTGCATATCTGTTTCTTAGGCTTCTATCAAAATACTGAAGTCAGTAAAATCTGACTTCACTTCTGTTGATTTAAAAATGAAATCGATAGAAATAAAGTACATATGCCAAAAACCTTCATGATTTGAAATGAGAGGCAATTAAAAGATGATGATCTGGGCTGAAGTCATTAGAAGACATTTATGCTCTAATTAATCTACATATCTTGTTTCTATTAAGCTTTTTCCTAATACAAAACCAACTTTGTTATTTCACTCTGACCTTTCCTCAACCAAATTTCTACTGCCTCGAAGTCAAGAGTCTAACTGCTGAGATTTTTTTTTCTTCCTGTCTACCTCAGAAGGCATGGAGCTCCATGAAGAAGAAACTGTCAGGATGTTGAAATTAAATGCAGTGCTTTTGGTGTGACTTTCTTTGTCATATTTGGGAGATAAGAGAAAACATGGAAATTAAAGACATATTGCTGTCATGCTTGCTGTTTATCTGATCCTGGACAAAACTCTTGTCAGAGTGGTGAGACTGCAGTGAACTAGAAGTTCACTGGAGAAGTGGAATATACAGAATAGAAAACAAGTCTTCTGCCAACAGTTTTGTCCCTAATGTGAGGCAGAAACATAATATATGTGTATAAACAAATAAATATCTAAATTTCCTATTGAAATATAAACTAGGAATAAGACAAGAGAAAATTTGAGGAAATAGCCATGTAGGGGAGTACAAGCAGTATCTTGACAGGTACCATTTCTTTTATATTGGCAACTGAGCAAGGTAATATAGGAACTTTAACCAAGCAAAAATTATGCATAGTGTTGAGATATATTTGTAGATATTTGTAAAATGCAATTAGATTTAATTTGGAAACACCTGAACTATGGCAGTGGGGGAGGTCTGCATGCCTTTTTAAACCTGATTAGAACATCCTTTTTCTCTCCCTGTCCCATTTTCAGTAAAAGCACATGCACATTTTTGAATTATACTCTTACAGCTTTCTTAGAGTGTTCGACTGTTTCACCTCAACTTCTTCAGTCTTAGGCTTTATATTTTTCTCTTGGTCATCTCATAAGCATCCCTCATCCCTCCTATTTGCTTATTATGATATGATTTCTGTTACTAAGATTTTCCTCAGAAATTTTGAAATCCTATCTTCCCATCCTTGCTGGCTATTGCAGCCTAAGTACTACAGCTGCTAAGAGCTTGTGCCCATCTCTTCAACATCCTGACATGTCACACTGTGAACTCTCTCCTCCTTTACAATTTTTGTTGCCCAGGGACATTCAGTGACAGTAACACTCTGCTTCTTTCTTGCCCCTTCTGTCCTGCACAGTGGGCAAATGTCTCATTAGCTGTTCCCTGACTGTTTGTGCCAGCTCTGTAAGTGGCTTTAAGTGCAGTCATCCCTTGTCTGCATAGAGTGTTGGTGCTCTGTTGAGACTGTTAAGTTTTTAACTGTGTCAGTGGTTCGTCTTTTTTCTTGGCTGGAATCATGCTTGTCCATATGTTTCCATAGTTCTGTCACCTTTGCAGTGTGATGCTGAATGGTACCTCCTCATCCATAGGCAAAATGCTCTTTGGCTGTGAATATGTGGGATCTCTTAGGGGAGGAAGGCATGCAGTGTGGGCACTGGTTCAGCTGCTGAGGGCTTGGGCTCTACAATCAGTGGGTCAAGCCATCACTGCTGTGTGGTGACTCCAGATGATGGCTGCTGTTTGAGACAGTGCTAATGTGATGCTGCTGTCAGCCTGATGTGTCCTGGTTCCCTGTTACTTTTTTTTTCTTTTTTATTTTCTTTTTTTTTGTTGTGAAAATGCAGCCGTTAGCATTTCCTGTGGCTTGTGGTAAAGTGTGCTAGCCAGGAAAGCTGTGGTGCTAGCTGTCTTCCTGAGGTGAGTGAGAAGATGCAAATGATAGAAACTCATCTACTTTTCTCCATGATCTCTGTTAACAAAGTGTGGTTTCACTTTCAAACAGGAGCCAACTGTTATATGCCTGAACAGGGCATATAATACCATATACAACCACATAATAACCAGCTCAAATGTGTAAGACCTTGCAGATTGGAGCAGTGCAGAGAACCCTAACTCATTTTATAGACTGGGAAAATAATGGGTTTTCTACCTTTTTTTTTCTACAATTTTTTTTATCCACTTAGCAAATCTTAAGTTTCATAATGAAATGAGACATGTTTGTGTGCTTTGAAATTACCCAGTTTCTGCCATGTAAACACTGGATTGCTACTCCACAGAGGGGTATTTAAGCTGGTCAAGACTGTTTGGAAAGATTGTTTAATGATGTGCCACCTCTTTCATGGGATATCTGCAGGNTTAATTCAAAAGTGCCTGGGTGTTGTTTGTTTTGTTTTTGTTTTTTGTTTTGTTTTGGAGAGGGTTTTTTGTTTTGGTTTTCTTTTTTTTTTAAACATTCTTGTGTATTGTTTGGCTGTAGGGAGTTAGTGTCTTGACTCTGCCCTGGAAACAGAATTTACTGTAAATGTGCTTTGGTTGAAGCTCTGCAGCTGTTGTGGTTTCTCTGGTGCAGAAAGTGCTGTGTGCACCCTGGGGGCTCTCAGTCCTGATAACACACTGTTCATGTTATCTGCACACTAATTTGCTGGCATCTTTTTTGAGAGTGTGTGGGTCAAGCAAAAACTTGGATACTTTCCTCCTCCTTTTGTCTAATTACCTGTGCCAGTCACATGCTTAAGGAAGACTGGAAGTCACATCACTACCAATCCTTGACCATGAGACCAAAACCAAATGGGAGACCAATAACAAAATAAAGCAGAGTTGAAGATGGAAAAGTGCAGTACCAGTGAAGAGGATAAAATTATGATAAATATATGAAGCAATTGGAGTAGATTGGTAGCAATTGAGATGTTTGAAGGAATATAATGACAGGAAAAAAGGACTTTTGCAGGAAGATTAATTTTGGGGTTTTTGCTTCACTTTCTATCAGGTGAAAAACTAGCTGCAGGGAACTTTCCAGGATGGAGATCAGACAAAAGATAAACAGGTAGGAGGCAGAGGAAGGGGAAGAGTAGAAAGAATGGTAGTAAAAGAAGAAATAAGAGGAGTACAGGAATTGCTTGACAGGGGACACACAGCTCTTCTGAAAATGGTTTTGGTGATGGAGTATGGACTGTCTAGTGGACTTAACCTATCCAGGAGCATATCCAGGGACATGCTCATTCCAAACTTTTACTGCCTGCCTTAGTTGCTGACTCAATTCTGATGAAGTGTCTATAATGCTTGCCTGCAAACATATGGGCTCTTGCTTCAGCACTGCCTTCATTCCATTTTTTCAGCTTTCTGTCTGTGAAGACTTTCTCATTAGAGTTTAGAATTAGTTCAGTATATGGATAGTGATTTCTCCCCTTCACTACAGAGCCGTTTGACCAAAGTCTTACTGAAAGCCTGCCTGTGCCCTATAAAACAAGGGGCCTAACTGTGTCATGTGCTGAAGGAGCTTGCTGATCAGCTGAGTTGATCACATCTGCACAGCTCTGTGTGAGTACTCAGCCCAGCCCTGGGCTTTTCTGAAATATCCTCTTCCCTGCATGTTCAGTCCATCCCTCTGTGCCTGTGCACAGAACACAGAGTACAAACATATCCTCCTGAAGTGAAAGTCTGAAATAGTACTGTTGCTGTGCCTGCAGTCTTGGCAGCAAACAGGAAAAATTTACTTTCTGCAGGGTTGCTTGCATGCACAAGGCATGCACTCCATGCCTGTGCCATGGCTGCAGCAGAGGGGAGGGAAGGGAGCTGTGCAGCCAGGGAGAGTGCAGCCACAGGAGGAGCTGCTGTGCAGCAGTGCTGCAGGGTGGATGTTAACCATGGGCTTGTGGCTCAGACATCACCCATGTTCTAGTGCTGTTTAATAGCAAGAGGAGCTTGGAGAGGTAGAAATGATGCTGTGCAAGGTTTTAATCTGAGACATTGCAGGCTTGGCTTTCCAGAGTTGGCAACCTCTCCTGTCTCCTCTTTTCTTGAGCCTGGGTTGCAGCATCACAGGCTCATTTATAAAAGAGTGTCATATTACAGGATAAAGTTTGATTCATCATAAATGGCAGCCCTGTGTTTCAGCAGATATTTTGTGGGTCTAGTGAGCCTAAATCAAGGCAGTGTGGATTAAACTGTCCCTCTGATTTCCTAGCTCACTTTTGGAGGATTTTTGTCAATCTAAAGCCCTTTTGCAACCTGGAAAATACTGTCTTTTCATAAAACTCCTTTGAAATCCTTATCCAATATCTTGGCATCCTGTAGAAGGTACAATTATGTCCCAAATTTTGGTTGACCAAGCTTTGTTCAATGGATGACAACTTCCAATCCTCTTCAGTAAATAATAGTTCTGTATCTGTAAGGTTTTTTTCTTTTCCTCTTTCTATTTGATATCTCAGACCAGGGAGCAATGAATATTCCTACCAATCTGAGTTTCAATGAAGCAGACAGCTAACTTTGGTTTTCTTTTGTTCTTTCCCATCAGACAAACTGGCTTGCATTAATCATATTAATAAAAATGGCATTAAAATTATCAAGTTTAAAAAGGCACATAACCCACAAAGTTACAAGTTATCCTGTATGCATATTAATTACAAGTTGTCTAAATTTTAGTGAAAGCTCAAAAGAATCACATTTTTCCCTTCATATTTGCTTTAATTTGGACGACTCCCTTGTAATGCAAGATGTATCCAATCCTCATACAGTTCTCTTCTCACAGTATACCTTAATTTTGATGGATGACCCCCAAATGCTTTAAATCCACTAAGATGTGCAGTAATTAGATTTTTTTAAAGCACTTTGTTTCCTGAACTATCCATGGTGGCATCCATCTAGTGCCACGTGTGTTTCTTATGTGAATAATTTGTATTGAGAGCTTACCTTTGCTGCTATGTGGCAGAGAAAGCATGTGTTGGGGGTTAGGTGTCCTTCTTTTTTTATTTCTCAGCTAGTGGAATTTTTCCCCATTTAGCTGAGAGAAAACTTGATGGCTGGTAGTTCTTAGGTGCTTAAAAAAGACAAAGAATCG